>ML799747.1:208576-219800 GCA_009831015.1 Picea engelmannii | reverse complement strand
TCTTGTACTTGAACATTTAAGTGGGGTAAAAGGAGGTTGCCCCCTCGAAGAGGCTTATTATTTGAAATTATCTCTTTTTCAAGGCGTTGAGTACTTTTCCTGAGGTTTTTCTATGCTATATTGATGTTTGGTTCTTAACAGGATCCTTTGGATGGTATGGATGCTGCACTTCTGCAATCGAATTCATCTTCCTCTACTGAAAGAGGCTCACTAGATTTTTCAAGGAGTGACTGGCATAGAAGTGAATATTTTGAACAACTGGCCATTTTGGAGGGGACAACATTTATGTTGGATTTATCAATATGAAAATTGTCATCCAATTTGATTTCTGCATCATGAAAAGTGTCTTCCTTAACAATTGTTCTCACTTGCTCCCCAGGTTCTAGATGAAGATCTGGACCCACCTCAACAGGAACATGGTTTATGTCATTTCCAGATTCAGAGTACAGACCCGACATACCTGATATGGCTACAAACCCAGCAGAAAAATTACTTTTCACACATTCATCTCTATGATAATCTGGACCCTTGAACTTCTGGCAAAACAGGTGCAACATATTTAGCCTCTTCCACAGTACTAATGGGATTTTTGGTTGAAGAGATTTCTGTAGGTTCTGGTGAACATCTAAAAATTAAATCCTCCTATTGACAGCTTGAGTGTGCTTCAATCTCCTTGGTAGTTGTAATGTATTGGATTTCATGTGATGTTACAGAAGAATGTCTTGTTGTTATAGAAAGGGGGAATGAAGAAAATGCTTCTTGCAAAATATTTTCTTCACCAGTGTGTCCATTTTTAGGCTTCCCCTTATGCAGGGAATTGGTGGACTGGATGAGCTTGCTATTGCTGATGTATCTTGTCCCTTGTTAAACATTGCAGAGCAATTTGGGAAAGGACAATACACCCTTTTTGAATCAGGGATGTTTGCCTCTGCAAGAGATTTTAGTAAAGCCTCAAAGCAATCATCTGGAAGAAAGGCCTTGCACTCCTTAGTAGACATGTAATGTTCACAACCAATTTGAGGACACCGTATTGGAACTTGGGAAGTCTGCAACTTGCTATCTACATATCTTACCATGTAATGAGAGAAAAATTTGTGAAAACATTTCACTGTAACCATCTCCCATGGTGCCTTTTCTTCGCAATGAATCAAGCAATTTTCTGTTGTAGATGTATCTCTAAGATCAACTCTCTTTGATGAAGCTCTCGGCATGTCAATTGCTTCTTTTGCCAAAAACTGAGCTTTTATGATATCATACATAGGGATAAATGTCAAGGCAAAGTTTTCCAATTTCCGAACATGTTCCAGAATGCGTTGCCTCATTGCTATGAACAGTTGATTCTGAAGCTTCTGGCCTCAGGTTATCTGGTCATACACGAGATCTGAATCCGTAAAGGACTAAATCCGAGGAACCCTCAGCTCCAAAGCTACCAATAACCCATCCATAAGGGCCATATGCTCGGCCATTGTTCCCTCTGCTAATGTAATATCTGTTTCTACATGTGATTCAGTATGCGTTGCTACCAGATTGTTTGCATTTTCTAGTTAAGAAACTATAACTTAATAACAGACTTATAATTCATCAACAACATGGGTAGTATAGTAAGACTTGAATCAAGGGTTTGATGTCAATTTCAAATGCTATAACTCAACAACCGATTGTGACTCAACAAATAGGGGAAGATGTTTCAGGCGATCATTGAATCAAGATTTTGACGAGGTAATAGGTATTTAGAATTTGACAAGTATTGAACTATGACTCAATAAAAACCATGACATAACTGACCTATTAACGGAATTTGAGGCAACAATTTCTCAAGATTTGATTACATAAAAAAATTTTGAGTCTTTGATGATTAAAACGCACACCTATGTGATGAGTTAGCTCTGTAAACTAGAGTCTCGACCATTTGTTTGGCGCTTCGAGTGAAAATGGAGCTGAGATTGCATTCCTGGATGTGAGATTTAAGGCGCGAATTTGTCAAACTATCCGAACGCATCTAAATTTCATCAAATCTTCCTGTGCACACATATTCTTCCTGCAAAATTGGGCGTCAGGAATCAATTGCGACTTCTATACAAGATTTGGCATATGTCCCTGTGGTTTTATTAGTTCGTTCTGGTAGCTCAACAACATTCTCTCCATAGATAGATCTTTCATACTTATCGCGGCCATTTTCATCAATGGGAGGAGGTGTGATTAGCACTACCAGCATCAAGTCCGAGCGATTGAGGGGAAAGATCTTGTCGAGAAGTAATAGATCCCATCGTATTGTACCCACTGTATCCTCGCAAAACAATATCGGCCTGACGAGAGTAAAAATCAGCTAGAGTTGATCCCCACCCACCCGGCCTAAAATAATGTTCAGTGATGGAGTCTTAGAATAGTACAAATTGAGGATGCATCATAGCAATGATGCTTATCACTGATCATTTCCCGTTGGACCTTTTTTCTATTGGGAAATTCGATTGGAGATCCAAATAACAACAGTTATGTCTAGTAGCAACAAGCATTTAATAACAGGAATTAGACATGAATCAGTACTCCTCGCCCTTATCCTCATCGCCCTCGGAAGACACTGCTCCGACCTCCTCATAATCCTTCTCCAGAGCAGCCCAGTCCTCATGAGCCTCAAAGAGCTCTCCTTCCTCCATATCCTCACCCACATACCAGTGCACGAAGTCACGCTTAGCGTACATGAGATCAAGCTTATGATCAATATGAGAGAAGACCTCTGCTACACTGGTTGATTTGGAAATCATATAGGTGGCCCTTTGGACCTTGGAAACATCTCCACTAGGAACCAGATGTTTCACTTTACTGCCAACCTCCTCTTTTTCCTTTCCAAACAAGATGGGAAGTACCAGTTACTTTCTGGTACACCTGCAAGTGGTGGATTCAAGCAATATGTGTGATATCCATTATCAAAACCGTCACAAAGGATTATATCTTCATTGTGCTCATCAATCAAGAAAATTCTACAGATACAAGAAGGGAAAAACCATGTTGGTGGAGGGACACTTTACACAATTTTGCAATTAATTGTTTATCATCGTGTTTTTCTTCTTTCCTGCTGGTATGAGGCATTCTTTCTGGTCCACTCTTATGCAAGTCAAACCCTTCATCTCACTGAATTTCAATCACCTCTCCATCAATATTAGCTCCAACCTATTTCCTATTACATTCAAGCCCTACTTTGTAATGCTCTGGTTCACCATTTTCTCCAGTGCTATGCACTTCCATCTACCCACTTTGCAGTTTAAACACCACACAATTTTGGAGCGACATGTCCATATCCTCATTAACCATATTGTCTAATTCAATTATTTTTTCTTTCAAACGTTCTGCCATGCACCCCAACAAAACCACTTTTGGAGGAACAACTGAATTTGCTCGTCCCTTTTCAACAATGCTTTTTTTTCTTTCACCAGCTAACTCGCCTTATGATTCGCTGGTTAGCTGGTGAAAGCATTGCCTTTCACCAGCTAACTGGTCGTAAAATCTCACTGTGCGCTGGTGAAAGCTATGACTTAGCCCAAAATGAACTTTCACCTCCAAAACTGCAATTCCATCAAAACTCAATGTGTCTCTACTTATTCAACAATAACTGAAAATGATCTACGTGCTCATAAAGTGAGATTATTTTCCTGTCTACTCTTACATCTAGCCAATAGAAGTATATTGATCAAGTAAAAGAATACTTCCGATACAGCCAAGTGAGAAACTGATTTACTAATATCATGTTGAATCTTGACCTGAACAATAATAAATACCATATCATGCAGAAGAAAGGTTTGAGCGGATGATAAAAACAATCTCCTTCTGACAAAAATATCCTTGGATTTATGCTGCTCATAGAATCTAAATAGCCAGCAATAGGGTCATTGAATTCATAAAGAAATACCCTTTTGAATTGCTGATCCAACTGACTGTGTTGCAACTGCTCTTCTTTTCCTTCACAAAACTCGATGTCGAATATAGATTGATCGAGATCTGATGGAGGAACATATAGGATGAACTGTTGATCTGAATCTTTGAGCTCCTCACTTTTTTCTTCATATTTTCTGCAATTCCCGTGTGTCTGCAAATCTGAAAGTTGAACGATACCCTCATCATCTTCTGCGGATCTGAAACTATTACTTGTTGATCTGTCAATTTTCTCATCAGTTTTCAAGTTTTCAAAAGGGATAATCAGATCTTCCTGGTGGACTAAGACAATAGATGCACTTGGCACAATGTCAAAAGAATCTATACTATGGCTAACATTGTGAAGATCACTCATCTCTTGATCATGGTGAGAGATATATTCTGTTGTAGCATATTTCACATAACTATCTGATTCCTTATTCAACAAATTGAAATCATAATATTCAGGATAGAGAAGGTCATCTGAAAAATGGTTTTTACAAAACACATGGAAGGCAGCATGAAAATCAGCCAAAGAGTAGACACTTTCTCTTGGAAGAGACCGACACCAGTCAAGAGCAATCCCTTCTAATGAAAATTTGAACAGTTTAATTTGAACATCCTCATGTATAATTTCAAGCTAGTCAATAAAGTCGTGGAAATCCAACAAATGTTCAGCTGGTACCTCCCACTTCTCTCCATGAAATCTGGGAATACTACGCTCCCATTCATCTCTAGTAGGTACTGGATGAGGGTAACCATAAATGCTTGAAAAATCACAGAACTCATACCTCTTTGCTAAGATCTGATTCATTTATATACCAGTGGAGTTTCCAACAGATCCGTCCTTCATGGAGTCGCCACCAAATTCTTCCTTCATGGAGTTGCCAGATAGATGATTACAACTGAAATAATGTCCAGGCTTTGTCTATCATCAAAGTTGGATCTATGTCGTCTCCCAAGGAAGCTGAGCTTCAATCTCCTCTCCCCGGCAATAGCGCCATTTTTTTATCACTCCAAGAAACTCCTTTGGGTTGTAGGCTAAGGATGCTTGGTAACTTAAGAAATCATGAATAATGAAAGTGTGGATCAATTGGATAACTGAGAATAGCTAATGGGAAGACAACTCACAATGCAATCGAATGAAAAAGTGCTTTTAGGAATAACTGAACAGACAGAGTAATATCAAAAGGTATGGAGAAAATTGATCTAGATAATCAAGTACATCAATGTGTAGGATCATACAAGCCAGAAATAATTCCTTTAGTTCAAGTTTATGAGATAAATAAGAAGATGACAGTTCTTAATAGTTGAGCTTAACTGAAATAAAGTATAGAACATGGAATAGATGAAGAAATCTGTCATTAACAACAAAAGAAGACTGATTCTGTATTGAAAAATAAGTGTCTTAGTGTAATAGCCAAAGAGTATCCAAAATTGAACCCCTATCTCTTAGAAAAAAGAGGCATTTATAGCCTATTACAATCAGTTTTCAGATCCTAAAATAATGGATCTGATATTCTAAAAATAGAAAGTCAAAACTGATTCACAAAAGATAAGGAGAGATCCTCAAGATGAGGTCAACCTCTATCTTTTGGTCTTCAAACATTGGTTGAAAGTTGATGAAGTGTAGCTTAGCCTTCCAAGGCTCTTTGATGTGTTCCTTTGAAAGTGGAATTCGAATTTGATGATGTGTGCCAAAAATTCTTATCATTTTGCCCTTGAAAATCACCAAATCTAGTCAAAAAATTCCCTTTTGACTTTCATCTCCAAGAATGGCCTTCAGATTTTGATTTGATAATTCATAACCAGCTGATTGAAGAAGAATTCAAACCATTCAAACCCAAAAAATCCTGATCTAGGTGAAAATTTGGCTATTCTCGCCGCGACAGGCTTTCACCAGCTAACTTACCCGAAAATCTGCTCCTTAGCTAGTTGAAGGCGGATCTTTCAACAACTAACTAGTTATAATTCTACCTTCTGCGTTGGTGAAAGCGCAGATTTTTTCAAAATCAAATTTCTCGGTCATGGAGAGTCCGTTTTGCATGCTTAAATAGTCAATCGACATCTAAAAATCCTAAACTTTCCAATGGTGCTTTCAGATATGGATTTGGATCTCTAGAAGCTATCAAAAATTTCCCTACAATATTAGGCATCGTTCTTTCAAAAATGTCGGTGCATTTTTTATCGCTAACACAAGTCATAAAACTTCTCTTGTCTTACAAAAGATATGGGGATAGAGTTTACCAAATTAGATGTTTATCCAAGAGATCTAGGATCTGATATTACCACAAAGTTTTGGAGGTTCTCATCGTGAGTTCCTTCATCAATGATTGAACCTTGGAAAGTGTCTTCCATATGCAGGAAGTTGATGATCTGTTGGTCATCATTGAACACTCTCCAATTGGTGATGTTATCCAGGATCGACGTCTTGAACAAAAATTCAATCGAAAATGCATTAGGATAAATTCCTTCTGTGAGAAATAGTTTATAAGCAACATTGGCCAATAAATCGGCCTCTGAATTACTTAGTCTAGGAATCGAATTTATGTTAAGTGCTGAAATTGTTTGCATCAAACTCCATACCTCAGTTTGGTATCTTTTCAGATGTGGTGATAAGCAATGTATGGAGTTTCTTACCTTCCTAAACATGATTTATGAATCACCAAATACCATTAAATTCCACACGTTCATATCAAAATCTTTCTTAAGTCCTTGTAGAAGTGCTTCATACTCAGCAGTATTATTAGTGCACTCAAACTCTAACCGACAAGCAATAAAAGTATTATTACCTACAGGATCGATGAGTACACAATTTTCACCTGCTCCTTCTTTGGATTTGGATCTATCAAATTAAAATGACCAAATTTTGGCTTTGTCAATGGTGCTCGACATATTTGGCAAAGTTGATGTCTGAGTATAGGTCGTAACTTCTGATTGTTGCCTAGGATCAGTAACAGAAGAAATTTCAGTTATGAAATTACCAAAGAAGGTATTCATTCCCTGCATTTCAAATGAGTTTTATGATGAAACAAAAGGTTCATTCGTATCATTTACATCTATTACAGTATTCTTCAGATAAATTTCTATGTTTATCCCGATTCTATTTGTCTGTAGGAAAGTAACCATGTAGCTTCTTGGACCAGTCCCTTATTAAAAACAAACCACATAATTTAGGGATATCCACAACGATAATGTCAATTATCTGATGAAACTTAGGATTGGAAGATAATCTAACCAGAACATTCTTTATCTCACCAATTACCTTAACTTTGTTCGATCAAGATGAATGATTTTGAGATCAGAAGGTTTAAATTTTGTGTTAATTTTTTGACAAATGGATAGAGGCATTACATTTGATGATGCACCAGAATTGAACATGAAGTTATGTACATTCCTATTGAAAATTTCAAAGGTTAATAAAAGAGGTGAGACATTTTTCCGAGTTTTAACAACAAAACTCTGCTGACTTTTAGTTGTTGTCCTTGAAACAATTTTATCTACATTTGCTACATTTTTTTCAGCTAAATCCCTTTTATCTGGAAGTTCAGTTGTCATTTTAGTTGGGATATTTTTGGCTGTTTTTGAACCAATTTTTGTATTTTTCTTGCTGCTACGATCACTTTTTTTACTATTTTCAACGATACTTTGAAGCATTTTCTGTAAAATAAGGGGAAATTTCAGCAGCTCAAAAATAGAAATATTATCCCTCGATTTTTTCAGATCTTCAATTAAACTGTATTCTAAAGCAGAGGATGCTAAACTTTGTTTAATTTGAGTTTTCTTTGGCTATTTTGGGAACACATTATTACTCAGTTTAGAAGAAGGTTTGTTTTGTGTTTTGCTTCTTGTATTGTAGGGGTGAACAGTTTCAAAATTTTCTTGGAAGATATTGTCTGAGAAGTGACTGAAGATGTTGGGAGATGATTCCTCCTCTTTCGGTACTTCTTCCTCAACTACGTCTTCATAACTTTCAGGAGGGATAGAAGAAAAATTATCATGTGCTTCTAAGATGGTTTGCAAAGAGTATTGCAAGCTTTCAAAATTTATATCTTCAGTGGTTGGGTTTGGTTGGTTGGGAGGAAAAGGCTTTCTGAAGGGAGCTTTAAAACTTCCTTTTCTTGTGGATGCCTCCTCAGCTAATCTCTTCAAGTCAATGAACTGGTTGGACAGTTTTTGGAAAGCTTTATGCAAGCTTTCTAAGTCTAAAATTTTTGGTTGATTTTTAGTTTGAGGAGGCCTAGCAAGGATTTCTATTTTCTTTTTAAAGGATGAAGTTGTTTCATCTTCACTATTGAGATTGTCTTTTAATCTTAATATATCCTTTTCAATCTGGCTTGCTTCCTCAAAGGCTTCTAACAGTGTGTTCGTTTTCGACCTTTTGACCCAAATTGCTATGTTATTATGCAGAGCCTTAGTGTAATATGCAACAATTAGGATTTCAGCGGGCATTGAATCTACATGGATTTTATTTTTTAACGTAAGAAATATTTAGTTAAAATCTTTCACCTTTTCCTTGGGATTCATTTTTAAGATGGAGAGTTCTATAACTAAGAGTTCAGGAGATTTATCATCTCCAAATTTTTCCAAAAAACAAGTTTCAAACTTGTCCCAAGATACAATGGTTTGGGGTTGTTGAGAGAAATACCATGTGGAGGCATTTCCCTCAAAATTATAAGGGAATAATCGACATACTACATCCTCATGTTCAACACTCCAGAGTCTAATGGCCAAAATAAAAAAAAATTGGTGGTGTTTAGCAGATTGTTTGGAATCTAGATCAAATTTGGGTAACCATTTCTCTGGGTGTTTTGGTAATGGGTGTTGAGGTCTGGGTACAACCACGACATCTTGATCGAGCCAAGGTATGGCAGTATTGTTTTGGTTTTCCATGGGTGTTCATGGTGTTGAAGGTTGTGATGGTCCTAATGAGGAATTGCCTTCATCTGAAGAATACCCTCCTGAAGAGGATGAAGATGACTCAGGTGGGGAAGGTGGAATATGTAACACCCTGTTTCCCCCAGTTTGTAAAAATAACTGGATGGGCTAGAACTGTGGCAAACTCATGAATGTGAATATGTGATGTGAATGGACCTTATGGAAAAGGTCAATAAATGTGAATAACATTATGAATTTATATTGTAGGACTGCTGAGAGGGGATGTGCAAAAAAAGAGACCACGATGGCAGTGGAAGGCACCTGGAAAGGTGGAATTAACTTCCACCCGGAATTAATACCGTATTTGTACTTCACTAGCCCGGAGAACCAAAAGCGGCTCGTTGGCCCCAAATTAAATGTCTTGTAGGCTAGCAGGTTGATGGATCCTCAGGAATTAATGAGGGATGGGGAGGTGAACCGCCCATCCGTAGAGCCATCATGACTGACCATCACGAGGGAAATCACACCACATGCAACCTCACAAGAGGATAAGGTGTGGGGTGGAAGAAATTGGGGGTAGACGCGAGGGGAGGAAGAGAACTCTGGAAATACATAGAGTGAGTGATAGTAGATAGGAAGGAGAGTAACCTTCACTCCTGGTCATTGGAAAATAGAGAGACAGTCTCTCAACATCATGGTCTCAACTCAGGGGTGGCTAGTGGTAAATCCATTGGGAGTCACTGAGCCTACGGTTGCGTGGAAACGAGCACCCCTCTCAGCAGTTTCTTAACCCCTGGTGTTATTTCTAATAAGTGTTTTTCCTCTGGCATCTTGAAATATATATGTTTATTCTGATAATTATGCCCATAAGATGTGAAACTGTGAATGATTTCATTGTAAGAATGTCTGTAGGGTGTTTTTGATCAATACTAGTAGATGCATGTTTATAATGGAAAGACTACATATGGCTTATGTCTTCATGAATCACTATTTATATGCTTACTGACATAATTCAGACCACATGTCTGATTAGTGGGAGAAAGGTACCCTTATATGCCTCAAATAGTACCCTAGGTAAGAACCTTCCCATAGAGATACCCTCCTTGAAAATCCCATCAAGAACCGAGAAAGAGAATGTGAAGGCGTAAGGCCTTAGTAACTCTGCACGGGGAGGAATGATCCTCTTGAAAACCTGAGATGGAAGTATAAGGATGAAGTATCGAATCGACGGATGAGATTTCATTGGGAGATCTGTGGTCACTCATGACCATCAGATTGGAGGAAGAAGATGGGGTGTTAAGTGCCTTAATCCTGATAGGTATTAATCGACAGACGAGATTCCATCGAAAAACCTGTGGTAACGCATGACCATTAGATTGGTAGGAGTGAGTAGGGTGTTAAATTCCTTACCCCTTTGTTTTTTGTGTCTTTGTGGACAATGAATAATTTAGGACTGTAGATCTTCAAGGTCCATGGGAGTATCTGGACTGTTGATTTTTCCACATCCATGGAGATGTGGAAGAATGCACGGGTAGGAACCAATCTGAGTCGTCAGATCTCGTATAGGAAAACCCGATAGCCGTTGGATCTATCAAGAGTTACCCGAGGGTTAAAGACCCCAGTGTATAGGGGTGAAAACCTTGGAATAGATTTGAGTTGTCCGAATGACGGAGGCCACGTGTCATAAGATTTCCCATTTTGGGAAATTGAGAATTGCAGAATCAGGAATCCTGATGATGAGAGTTTGGGATTTTCCATGGTGACAACCATGGAATAGATCTGAGTCGTCCGAATGACGAAGGCCATGTGTCGTAAGATTACCCAGTTCGGGAAATCAGGAATCATGGAATCAAGAATCCTGATGACAAGAGTTTGGCATTTTCCACGGTGAAAACCCCAGAATAGACCTGAGTCGTCCGAATGACGGAGGCCACATGTCATAATATTACCCACTTCGGGAAATCGAGAATCATGGAATCAGGAATCCTGATGATGAGAGTTCAGGATTTTCCATGGTGAAAACCCCTGAATAGATCTGAGTTGTCCGAATGAAGGAGGCCACGTGTCGTAATATTACCCATTTTGGGGAATCGAGAATCGCAAGATCGGGAGTCCTGGTGACGAGAGATAGGGAATTTCCATGGTGGAAATATTGGGACAAATCTGGACCATCCAATTTACGGAGGTTACGTGTCGAGAGATTAACCGCATCGGGAAACCAGGGATCGAGAATTCAGGAGTCCTGTGATCGAGAGTTCGGACTCTCATGATGATAAACCTGATGAATGGATGAGATTCCTTCGGAGGATATCAAGGTCTATGATGAATGTTAGATGTGAGAAAGAGATGTTGGCTTTAAACCGGGGTGCGAATGTGCATTAAGGTAAGTAATGAACGAATCTGGATGGCCAGAGTCTACCCACCCAGATCTACGGCAGAG
>ML799747.1:182944-208488 GCA_009831015.1 Picea engelmannii | reverse complement strand
CAACTCTCAAACGGTTTATATTAATTCACCTGGATCAATGGTGCTTAGGTGAATTCCAGACCCCCCTTTCCATTCTACCTTTAATGGGGGGGGGGTCCAAAATAGTGTGGCGTGTGAAATGGGGCCCCCCTCCTGTCCTGTTGACTACCATGTCACAATTCCCCTCTACCACTTGTACTCCACTTAACCGTGTGACGGGGCCTGTTCTCATTGGTTGTTCTCTATCCCTATTGGGATTTGTTCCTATTGGCCATTTGCTAACCCTCTAGGGATTTGTCCCTATTGGCCAGTCGCTAGCCCTGTCGGGGTTCAGCGGTTGCAGAGTCAAATGATTCGACATCACTGTAGTGCCAAGGTGCAAAATACAAAAGACACTGTGTTTATTTGAACTGTAATATTGACCAATGATCACATGGGAACATAGAGAGAGAGAAAGAGCTAGCTTGCGCTAGGCCTCCATAGGTAAATTCCGGGGTTCTGATTCTACAGAAGACCAGAATTTTTTTTTGATTGAGGTAGTGGGTATGTGACAGAATACCAGATCCTCTGGCTCCAAGAATAGGTGTTTCAGTAGGATTGGTAGTATGTTCACCTAACAGGTTTTGGAGCAATCTAGTGCCTTGAAGTTGTTCTCGGATATTTGAGAAATATAGGGGTTGATTAAGTGGCCTACTAGGTTTTGTGATACGGGCTAAGGCATTATGTGTTCTTATGAGTGATTGACAAACAATTTATTGGATGTCGACCCCTTGAGGAACTGGTGTCACTGGTTCAATGGGAATCTCAGGGTTATCGTTTGAGGTAGTTGTTGTTTCAAGCGTAACATTGTTGTCTAAGCAACTACGTGTTACGATAGGGGAACAAGTGTGTGGGGAAAGAGTCTTGCGACTTCCATGTGCCATCAATTGAATTCAAGCCCTCCTTCTATCACCATTTTTTGATGGGCATAGGTGACACACCGTCAACTGGGAGAATAGATTCAGACAGGGGTTGTCTAATTAACCCAAGTCATTTGGTGTAATCTATTCTAACAGGTTTAATGGATCCGTTATCCAACTATGGTCCTAAAACAAAGAAAATAAATAAACTAATCTAAATCTAAAACTACAATACTATATACTTTAATCTAATTATTTACAAGTGTTTCCAGAAATATAAACATGTGATTATAAACATAGTATTTACAAATTGCAAGTTTTTGGATAATGCCTTGTGAAATCAATGTTTGGTAATTGTTTTCGAAAGTAGATAAAGAAAGAACATATTTTTTATATTTTCCTCTTTATAATATAAGATCTAAGAACTTAAAAAAGATACCAATAAAACATGATTTGAAACAAGGATAGAGTAATGGTCACAACCAATTTAAACTGTCTTGTTTCGCTAATAAATAAACTAATAACAAAAATTAGATGAGAATAAATCTAACCTAAGATTAGTTTCATAATGTGTCTATGTCTCTGTGTGATCCAAACCTCCATCTATATTTCCTGTGAGAAAAAGATGTGACAGGCATGTACTAATGTCTCCCAAATAAACTCAAGGTGTTTATTGCCAGCTAGGATATAAGAACAGAGTAGAAAAAATGTAGATCGAGTGACATTGTGATTATGAATGATTACAGTAAAAAAACTTTCAATGTGAAACATTCATTGGATACATCAACTAAGCATCAAGCATAAATCATGATATTAAAGTTGATGTAACGATCCCATATATAGTATATGAAACAACAAGTTATAGACAAAATTTTAAAGCACTAAATAAGATGAAACATCACATGCTAATGAGACTAAAGCTGCATAACATATCAATCTTCCATAATATAAAAAGAAAAACATAAATGGAACAGTGTCACCATGGTCTAAATTCGAAATGTGAACCACTTTTCCATATAGTTATGATAATTACATGTCCATAATCTGTTCTAGGAAAGGATGCCTTTCACTAAAAAAGTGAACAGTATTTAAAGTAACCTAAGATCACATACTCATATCTCACAAGATAGAGATAGATCTCCCAAAATCAAGCAATATTACAAAAATAGTGGATTGGAAACCACTTATAATACAGCTGGTATCTCCAAAAATAAATCAAAGTTTTTCTAAGACATAAGGAAAATGAAAATTCTAATCACTATAATTGAAAATATTTAGTCCAAATGATCAGCAGCAGAATCTCCCATTTCCTGAGAAACGAAAAAAAAATTCAATAAATTAGAACAAACAATTACTAATAACTAAATTTTTATTTCAAAGAGACTTGGCTATAGAATTGAATATTCTGTAGCTAGTCTTAATTTTAGTAAATGAAATAAAAACTACAAATCTACTTATTTTGAATTAGATAACAGAAATAAACTGAAAGGAAAATAAAATTGTTTACCATTAAAAGTTAACTAAAGATGGGTCAGAGAGATTAGAGTTTATTATTTCCTTGACACTAGTCGCATTCTTTATGACTATGTTTCCAGATATCTTGATAAGTTTAGTCTTCCTCTCTACATTCACCTTGAGATCAAAGTTTTCTTTCTTTAACAACACATTCAGAGTAGTAATAGTTTTAATTTGGGCCTGTAAGAGAGGAATGTCGATGTAATAATGCTCAACCCAATTGAAACAGTCATAATAGTGAATAGGGGAGGTGGTAGGTCGATGAAGGACGTAGACGACCATAGGTGCATCAGTCTTATATGTTGTTTTCTTCATATCTTTCCTAATACCGGAGAACCCTTCTTTTCCTTCAAGGCATGGTGGAAAATTTGTCATGAAATCATAAGGTTCAGTAGGAAAGGTAACTTCCCTCCTATATCCTTGCAATTTTGGATCTTCCCAAACTAGAAAATTCTCTATTTCAGGATCTGAGACCTCATCGATATCGATCAGATCGATCAAGCTAAGATGAGTATCATTTTGGTTCCTTAATTTCCTTGAAATTAGGCGACCTGCCATATTGTTTTTGAACAATAAATCTGTGCATTTTTGTTTTTTTCCTTTGCAAGGTTTCTTGACATCCAAATTAATCATAACGTTCAAGCTAGCATCAATCATAGGCACAAGAGGGTCAATTACCTTCAATTCAACAACCTCTTTCTTAGGAAATATTGCAGGTGAAGAATTACTCAGCATCCCTTCGTCTATAGTGTTTCTGGCGGTAAACTCTGGTCCACTCATTGAATTACCTAACTAGTCTTTAACCATTGGCTTGTCTAAGTTAGGGTTTACTGTCAAAAGAGGGTTTGTTGTAGGATCTACCTGGATGAAACCATTCCTTATTAAGAAGACTTCCCAATTGTCACCTATGGTTGACAAATGATGCATCAATAATATTTTAACCAACCCATGATGGAACAGACTTGAGTCGACACTCTGTCACTTGTATCGTTTCAATATCTTATAGAGACTTCTCAACAAGTAAAAGGGCACATTTAAATCGAAACCTATGAAATTCATGAGTAAACGAATATGGTAGATAAAAACCGATCCGTATCTACCCTCACATGTAACGAATTTTTTCAGGATTAACAACACATTATGCCATCTATGTTTTACCGGGGAGAGAGGAATACCTTTTACACAACAGTTGATCTTTCAGGATGTGTTAAGGTCCTAACCCACACATAGGTAGATCAATGTATTTGGATGTAATAAAGATCAATATTAATAAGGCCTTTCAATAAAATAGAATAAGGCGGATGTAAGAAGACCTAATAGAAGCTTCCGCTTCTAGAAGGATCTTCCTTTAGATGATTCTCTTAATAGACATATTTAGTATAAATAAGGGTCGAGGGTATGAAAACCCTAGCTTGGATATTATTGTAACAGAGCACTACTTGACTGGAGGTTGCCCCCTCGAAGAGGCCTGTGAACATTTCTTTCTAAATCAAAGTGCTATTTCAGTTGTTGTTCTCATATTATTTCTGTGTTATTGTTGAGATTATGTTGGTTATATTACTGTTATTCTACCATTTCTAGCATTTTATTTATGTTTTGTGTATTTGTTGTATCTGGTATCTTACAAGTGGTATCAGAGCACTTTCCTTGGCAGAAATTGTGGGAATTTTTTTTCAGGGTAGAGACGTATTCTGGTGTCTTTAAGCCATAGAGATCTGTCGTTACGCGCATAAACCCGCGGTTGAGGGATTCATACATGCAGGAAATACAAGTGGTTCTTAAGCGCACATCTGTTGGACACCCTTGTAACCCCTGTTGGTACCCCTTCGAGTGGTAGCACATCAAACAACACCTGTGTATGGATTGGCCTAGATTTCCTAAAGCCCTCTTTAGATAAACTTATCAGTTTCCGGACTACTATAGTGTCACCGAGAATAGCACTCGGGAAGATACTCTCTAGTACCTGGGTAGTCAGGTAGTACAGCTAAGGGTACGGTCTATCCTCCTTAGTTAGTGCCCTGAGATATTGGTTCGATTACTACTGTTGGACCTCACACGTATATCAGAGAGATATAGCACAGGGCAAACCCTTATCTGTAGAACCCTTGGGGAACATAAACATAAACAAATTAAATCGGCCAGATCTGTTGCTATGCAACTATGTTTCGGTTGCCAAGTAAATACACATTTATTTCTGGTTAAGAATTTGTGGATTTCAGCACTGCAGCATTCTTCAGACTGAAGTATAACCCCATAGCTGTAAAAAAAAATAAAAAATTTGGAAATTTTTTCACCGTAGTTTGAGACCTATTCCATCAGATTCATCTCTTCTCCCTTATCACATTCATCCATATCATTTTTCTGCAAAACTTTATGACCCCGCCCACTCCCTTTTTAGTTCACCCATCCTCATGGCCCATACTCGTAGCCAAGAACTAGAGTCTCACTTCAACACCTTGCATTCTAGCTTCCTTGAGACCCAAAAAGAAGTGAAACAACTCAGTGCTACTATTGCCTCCTAATATACATCCATCGATACCACCATAAATGCATCTGTGCAGTCTGCAATGGAGGAAGTCAAACAATAACTGACCACCTAGCTTGAATCTATCTTCACATCACTCTGCACCAAACTAAAGATCCCTACCGATGACCCTTTTCCTAATGCACGTACAAAGACTGAAGGTGAAACTTCTTCCCATTCCCATACCTTTCAGCCCCATCACTTTCAATGGGACATACGCCTTCCACGGGTGGATGTAACTAAATTTGATGGTTCAGACCCCACTGGTTGGGTCACCCAAATGGAACATTATTTCTCTCTCTACAACATTACAGATGACTTGGACAAAGTCCGATATGGTGTTCTCCATCTAGATCAAGAACACTGGCAATGGTGGAAATGGATAAAAACTTCCCGTCAAGGGTATATTGCTTGGACACAATTTGTGACTAAGCTTTATGAATGCTTTGACAATAACTCCAACCATTTGGGCCGTTTGACAAAATTGAAACAATCAGGTATAGTCGAAGACTTCATAGCTGCATTTGAGTACCTGGCTTTTCGAATAGAGGGCATGACTAATGGTTTCTTTCGAGAGTGTTTTATCAGTGGCCTCAAGGAGGAGATTCGCTCCCATGTCCTCATGGCTAGACTTGCGAGTTGGGTGGAGGATACTAAAAAAGCTAAAGAAGCACAACAAATTGTTTCCTATAAAAAATGTAAGCCTTCCTTTATCCCTCGCCCTAAACCAGTAAACCCCACTACTCCCTCCGCCCCATTAAAGATCCAAAAATTCACCAGGGATGAAATGGTTGAATGCCAACTCAAATTCCTTTGTTATAATTGTGATGACAAATATTTCCCAGGCCACAAATGTAAGGAACAAAATATTTTTATGGCCATCTCTGAGGATATTCCGGAAGAGGATGTTGAAACTCCCTTTGTGCCCGAGTCACCAGAAATCACTGACATAAACCCTCCCTCCGACCCTCTCGAAGTGGAACTAATCATTTCCCTCAATGCTTTCACTGGCTTCTTTGCCCCCCAAACCCTCAATTTAATCGGTTACATCAAGAACCGAATGGTCATCATTCTGGTTGATAGTGGAAGCACCCACAATTTTATTCATCACCACTTTTATATATCAAGGTTGGATGAAAATATGTCATTTTTCTAAGATTTAATCATAAATTCACTTATAATACTAAAATGAATAAAGTGGAAAATAATAAGGTGAAACCCAAATTTATGTATGGAAATGGTATCACAAAAGGTTTATTAGGACCATGAAATGTAAGGAATGGTGAAGGAAAAGAGGATATAAATGTGATATTTTTGAGTCTTAACATCTACCATCTCTTGTGATGAGTGCCATAACTACAGAGTACTAAAACCCTATGGAGGAAATGAATAGCTCATTAATATGTTAATCCATCAAGGTGAGGTAAGGACATGAGTACAATAGGTTTGCATTCATTTATATGATTGTTGGTATGACCATTGGATTCACGAGAGGACTATAAAAAATATCAAAGGCTCTTCACAAATCAAAAATAAACTATCAAACCATATTAAAATGATAACATTGAGAATGGATCACTAAACCATTAGATTTGGATTTCAATTAAATATGGGTGACCTTTAACAAAGATGTTTCTAAGGCACAAAGAAAAATTACAACACCAAGCTAAGTTTTATGTTTAATTCAAGCTTATAGACATGAATTAAACATAAAACAAAAAAAAAACAAAAAAATGCAAACAATAATTAATAAGGGTATATTTTAATCCAGTAATCATTTCAAAACTCTCGAGAATGTTTACAAAATTGAGGTGATGGAAGCTACAAAAAAATGCAATTTCTTCCGATCATTTTAAATATCAAAATCATGTGGGTGTTAGCATAGGGGAAGAACCATGGTTCAACGCTACAACAGTGCACCAACAAAACCCCAACTACCAGCCCCTTCAGAAACACCTACGAAGAAGATGATGTTAAGGTCCTAACCCGCACATAGGTAGATCAGTGTATTCAGATGTAATAAAGGTCAATATTAATAAGACCTTTCAATAAAATAGAATAAGGCGGATGTAAGAAGACCTAATAGAATCTTTTGCTTCTAGAAGGATCTTCCTCTAGATGTTTCTCTTAATAGACACATTTAGTATAAATAAGGGTCGAGGGTATGAAAACCCTATCTTGGAGATTATTGTAACAGAGCGCTGCTCGACTGGAGGTTGCCCCCTTAAAGAGGCACGTGAACATTGCTATCTGAATCAAAGTGTTGTTTCTGTTGCTATTTCATATATCATTTCTGTGTATTGTGAAGATTATGTTGGATATTTTACTGTTATTCTGTCATTTCTAGAATTTCATTTTCGTTCTGCATATTTTATATATCTGGTATCTTGCAAGTGGTATCAGAGCACTTTCCTTGGCAGAAATTGTGGGTATTTTTTTCAGGGTAGAGACATATTCCGATGTCTTTAATCCACAAAGATCTATCGTTACGCGCATAAACCCACGGTTGAAGGATTCATACATGCAGGAAATACAAGAGGTTCTTAAGCGCACATCTGTTGGCCACCCTTGTAACCCTTGTTGGTACCCCTTCGAGTGGTAGCGCATCAGAAAACACCTGTGTACGGATCGACCTAGATTTCTTGAAGCCCTCTTTAGATAAACCTATCGGCCGCTGGACTGTTATAGTGCCACTGAGAATAGAACTTGGGAAGATACTCTCTAGTACCTGGGTAGTCGGGCAGTACGACTAAGGGTACGGTCTATCCTCCTTAGTTAGTGCCCTGAGATATTGGGCCGAGTACTACTATTGGACCCCGCACATATATCAGAGAGCTATAGCACAGGGAAAACCCTTTTCTGTAGAACCCTTGAATACCTAACCCTTGGGTAACATAAACAACAACATAAACAAATTAAACCAGCGAGATCTATTGACGCGCATCTGTGTTGGCGTTGCTAAGTAAATACTCTCTTGTTCAGAATTTGGGGATTTCAGCACTGCAACATTCTTCAGACCAAAGTATAACCCCACAGCTGTAAAAAAAAAAAAAAAGTCTGGAAACTTTTTCACCATTATTTGAGACCTATTCCATTAGACTCATCTCTTCCCCCTTGTCACAATCATCCATATCATTTTTCGGCAAAATTTTTTGACCCCGCCCGCTCCCATTTTTTCACCATTATTTGAGACCTATTCCATTAGACTCATCTCTTCCCCCTTGTCACATTCATCCATATCATTTTTCTACAAAAAATTATAACCATGTCCACTCCCTTTCCAGTTCACCCATCATCATGGCCCATACTCGTAGCCAAGAACTAGATTCTCGCCTCAACATCTTGGAATCTAGTTTCCTTAAGACCCAACAAGAAGTGAAACAACTCAGTGCTACTATTGCCTCCTGTGATGCCTCCATAAATGCCTCCATAAATGCATCTGTCAATGTAGCCGTGCAGTCCACAATGGAAGAAGTCAAAAACGAACTTGAATCTGTCTTTGTATCACTCTGCACCAAACTCAAACTCCCTCTCGATGACTCTTTAGATGATGCACATAAAAAGACTGAAGGTGAAACTTCTTCCCATTCCTTTCAACCAAATCACTTTCAAAGGGACATATGCCTTCCACGGGTGGATGTAACCAAATTTGATGGCTCAGACCCCACTGGTTGGGTCACACAAATGGAACATTATTTCTCTCTCTACAACATTACAAATGACTTGGCCAAACTCCGGTATGGTGTTCTCCATCTAGATCAAGAACGTTGGCAATGGTGGCAATGGAGAAAAACTTCCCATCAAGGATATATTGCTTGGACCCAATTTTTTGCTGAGATTTATGAATTCTTTGACACTGACACCAACAATTTGGGTTGTTTGACAAAATTGAAGCAATCAGGCATAGTCAAAGACTTCATAGCTGCATTTCAGCGTCTGGCTTTTCGAACAGAGGGCATGATTGATGCTTTCTTTCGAGAGTGTTTTATCCATGGCCTCAAGGAGGATATTAGGGCCCATGTCCTCATGGCTTGACCTATGACTTGGGTGGAGGCTACCAAAAAATCTAAAGAAGCACAACAAATTATTTCCTCTCAAAATCGTAAGCCTTCCTTTATACCGCGCCCTAAACCAGTAAACCCCACTACTCCCTCCACCCCATTAAAAATCCAAATATTGACTAGTGATGAAATGGCTGAACGCCAACTCAAAGGCCTCTGTTATAATTGTGATGAAAAATATTTCCCAGGCCACAAATGTAAGGAACAAAAACTCTTTATGGCCATCTCTGAGGATATTCAAGAAGACGATGATGACACTCCCCCTGTGCCTGAGTCACTAGAAATTTCTGAAATAAACCCTCCCTCCAACCCTCCCAAAGTGGAACCAATCATCTCCCTCAATGCTCTCATTGGTTTCTCTAGCCCCCAAACCCTCAAGCTAATCGATTACATCAAGCACCTAAAGGTCATCATCTTGGTTGATAGTGGCAGCACCCACAATTTTATTCATCATCGCATCGCCCAAGAAACCCATTGCTACATCCATGCTGTCAATAATTTCCAAAGCATGATTGCCAATGGTGGTTCTATGAAATGTGGCAGGCGCTGTGAAAATGTGTGTCTCCAAATAGGTGACTACAACCTCAAATCCCATATGTTTGCTATTGACATGAGAGGTTGCGACATTATGTTGGGTGTCGAATGGCTAAGAACCTTGGGTCCCATTCTCATGGATTTTTAGAACTTAACCATGCAATTTGACCAAGGAGGCCACAAACGGAAATTTCAAGGCATCACTGCAGGTTCTCCTGAAATCATCAGTTCTCATCGCATGGAAAAATTTCTCAAAAAAGGTCATTCGGGTGTCATAGCCCAACTCCACACCATACAAGCCAACGAGATCCCACTCATGCCCCAAGACATCCAAGCCCTCCTTTCTAGACATCAAACAATATTTTCCACTCCCCAAGGACTCCCTCCTTCCCACGGTTTCCATGATCACTCCATTCCCCTTGTCCCAAGAAGCTTTCCCCCAAATATACGTCCATATCACCACCCCTTTGCACAAAAGAATGAAATTGAAAAAATGGTCCAGGAACTCCTTACTACTGGAGTCATCCATCCTAGTACGAGCCCTTACTCCTCTCCGGTTGTCATGGTACTGAAGAAAGAAGGTTCTCGGAGAATGTGTCCTGACTTCCATGCTCTCAACAAACTAACCATCAAAGACACATTTCCCATTCCTGTCATTGATGACCTCCTGGATGAATTGAGTGGCGCCCAATTATTCACCAAACTTGATCTTCGCTTGGGCTATCACCAGATACATATGAAAGAGTCTGACATTCCCAAGATGGCCTTTCTCACTCATGAGGGCCACTACGAGTTTTTGGTCATGCCCTTTGGTTTGTGTAATGCCCCCTCCACCTTTCAGAGCCTCATGAACCATGTCTTCCGCCCTTTTCTCCGTCATTTTGTCCTAGTTTTCTTTGATGATATCCTCATATATAGAAAGACATGGACAGACCATCTTACTCATGTGGATCAAGTTCTTAGCCTACTCTCTTAGCACCAGCTTTTCCTGAAACAGTCCAAATGTGCTTTTGGTGCATCCGAAGTAGAATACTTGGGTCATCTGGTGGGAAAGGATGGCGTCAGGGTGGACCCAAAAAAGATTGAAGCTATGCAATATTGGCTGCACCCAAAGAATCTCAAAAGATTGCGTGGATTTTTGGGCCTCATAGAATATTATTGCAAGTTAGTTAAGAACTATGGAAATATTGCAGCACCTCTCACGGCTCTCCTCAAAAAGAACTCTTTCACTTGGACCCTAGTAGTGGCTTAAGCTTTTCAAACCTTGAAGATGGCCATGTGCACCACTCCGGTTCTAGCCCTTCCTGACTTCACAAAGACATTTTTGTTGGAATGCGATGCCTCAGGGAAAGGAATTGGTGATGTCCTTATGCAAGAGGGTCGACCTTTGGCCTTCACTAGCAAACAACTGTCTGAAAAGAATCTGGGAAAACCAATTTAGGAAAAATAAATGTTGGTGATTCTGCATGCCGTTGAATTATGGCATCCTTATCTCTTGGGGTAATGATTCCAAATTAAGACCAACCATCAAATCTTCAAGTACTTTCTGGAACAACGCATTTCCTCCCAGGAGCAACAAAAATGGGTCACTAAGCTCTTTGGATATTATTATGAGATCATTTACAAGAAGGGAAAAGACAATTTCGTGGCAGATGCACTGTCTCGAAAGTATGAAGACGAAGGATCCCTTTTTTCTCTTTCCTTCATTGTACCCGATTGGCTCCAAGCTGTGCAGCAGGAATGGCTTCAAGACCCCAAAAGTTTGCTACTGATCCAGAAACTGTAGAACAAGGCTCAGGCTCCCCCAGGGTACTCCTGGCTCTAGGATGATCTTCGATACAAAGGCCACTTATATTTAAGTAAACAATCCAAGCTCAAATCCACGGTACGTTCTGAGCTTCATGCTACACCCACAGCGGGGCACTTACGGTTCACCAAAACATATGACTGAGTCAAACATTCTTTTTTCTAGGAGGGTATGAAACAGAACATCCGTAAGTTTGTGGCTGAATGTGAGGTATGTCAATGAAACAAGGGAGAAACAGTCAAATCTCTAGGCACCCTCCAACCACTTATGATTCCCCCTGCTATTTGGAAGGATATCTCTATGGACTTTATTACAGGCTTACCCAAATCAGGGAATAAATCAGTCATAATGGTGGTGGTGGATCGCCTTTCCAAGTATGCTCATTTTTGCACTCTTCACCACCCATTTACTGCATCCACGGTGGCTCAAATTTTCATGGATCAGGTCTTCAAGCTTCATGGCATGCCCAACTCTATTGTTTCTGATCAAGACCCAACTTTCACAAGCAATTTTTGGCAAGAACTTTTCAAGCTACAAGGTACCCAATTGCATCTCAACTCAGCTTATCATCCCCAGACAGATGGTCAAATGGAAGTCGTCAACAAGTGTTTGGAAACATATCTAAGGTGCTTTGCCTCTGAAAAATAACACCAGTGGGCTCAATGGTTACCCCTCACTGAATGGTGGTACAACACTACATACCATACAGCCACTTGCATGACTCCTTTTGAAGCAGTGTATGGATAGAAGCCACCATCAGTTCTCTCATACTTATCGGGTACCTCTAAGGTCCAGGCGGTTGACCAAACACTTACAGTTCGAGAGGATATCCTTCGTACCCTTAAAGAGAACTTGTTCATGGCCTAGAATAGAATGAATCAGCAAGCATATCAAGGTCACTTTGAATGTCAATTTGCCAAAGGGGATCAAGTGTTTCTGAGACTGCAACCATATAAGCAAACTTCCCTCAAGGCCGAGTAGTGTCAGAAGCTAGCACCCAATTTTTATGGCCCTTACACAGTTCTCAAGCGTGTGGGACAAGTTACATACTAGTTAGCTCTGCCCAGTCAGTCGAAGCTACATCCTTTTTTTCATGTTTCATGCTTGAAGAAGGTGATTGGAACCAGGTGCCAAATTCAAACCAACCTTCCAGAATTAGCTGAAGAAGGATCCATTTGGCTACAACCAAAAGCAGTTTTGAACCAGCAGGAGCGTTGCTTGCGTCAGAGAACCATCAAAGAAGTGTTAGTACAGTGGAAAGATATGACTCCAACAGATGCCACTTGGGAACCAACTACCATTATGTAGAAGTTTCCACATCTCAAGCCTTGAGGACAAGGTTTTTTTTAAGGCGGTTAAGGTCCTAACCCGCACATAGGTAGATCAATGTATTCGGATGTAATAAAGGTCAATATTAATAAGACCTTTTAATAAAATAGAATAAGGCAGATGTAAGAAGACCTAATAGAAGATTCCGCTTCTAGAAGGATCTTCCTCTAGATGCTTCTCTTAATAGACACATTTAGTATAAATAAGGGTCGAGGGTATGAAAACCCTATCTTGGAGATTATTGTAACAGAGCGCTGCTCGACTGGAGGTTGCCCCCTCAAAGAGGCCTATGAACATTGCTATCTGAATCAAAGTGTTGTTTCTGTTGCTATTTCGTATATCATTTCTGTGTATTGTGAAGATTATGTTGGATATTTTACTATTATTCTGTCATTTCTAGCATTTCATTTCTGTTCTACATATTTTATATATCTGGTATCTTATAGATGAATTCTCACCTGAGGTAGAGGAAGGGGTGGTTGCAAGACTCAGATGTCTGCAACCTTAGTTGGGACACAGATCTATGATTGTAACACCTTAACATAAAACTTAGTTATTACAATTTGTTAATATTCAGATTTAGTTCATAGCACCACTAAACCCTAACAATAGATCAACGTAGTATTCAGAAAGATCCAATAGATTCAAGAACTAAGAATACGAATAGATATCAGATCCATCATTCATTCACATTATTCAACACTAATATATCATATCAGATTCATCTATCATCTAACATCGCATTAAGCATTGAATCGCATAAACAAAAGAACAACCAAAAGAAAAAAGAAACCAAAAGACATGATATACGTGGTTCACCCCCACCCTACTGCTACGTCCACCAAATCTTCTTCTTCTTTATTATCTTCTGTCAATCTTCTACATGCACAGAGCAACAAGATCCTACTTCACATAGGACAAGAGATACACATGCACCTCGCCAGATCCTCCTTCCCCGAGTTAGGTTACAACACAAAGCTTCTACTCAATCTCTTACAATCACTTTCACTTATCTCTACAAGTCTCACACAGTATGCACGAAGCATCTACAATCCACACTTGCACTTAGCACTAACACTTAGCACTTAGCAAGGTACCAAAATACCTTCTCCTTTCTTACCTCACCTAGAATTCTATTTATACATTGCAAAAAGGCCCTAAACATGGGTAAAGCCATGGGCCAACATTCCCATACCTGTTACATAGCTCAAAACCTAAAAATCCCTAAAAAGAGGTCGATATCCCACGATCTCTACTTCGTTTTGATCTCTACATTTGACAGCCTTTAGAAGTCCCAAAAATAGGTAAAACATGACCAAGGATCCTCAAAAATTGGTCAAGGGCGAACATGCCCCCATCACTCACCTGTAACTCGTCCTGAGTTACTCTGATCTAGGCAATTCTGCCTCAAACACCTCGAGCTTAGCTTGATATGCTTTGACTTGTTGTTGTGCCATGGCCTCATGCTCAACAAACTCTTGGATAACAAGTTCGTTCACAGGTCCCTATAAGTGTTGTTCAGTTTCAGTGATGACTTGCTCCAATTCTTCTCCTTAGCATTCGATCTCTGAGAACAGTTAGCAAGCCTCATCCTATATAGGTTGGAGCCTCTGAGTCACTTCCATGACTCTGCTCTGAATGGTGTGGACCTACTGTTGAGAAGTACACTTCTCTTGGGATCACTTCATCCTTGCGATAGTTGATAAGGGCTTCAACTGTGCAACATAACCATTTGTTGGCACAGGGGCAAACCCAGGGTTCAATGCTACAACAACACACCAACAAAACCCTAACTACCGACCCTTTTGGCAACACCTGCGAAGAAGATGAAGTCTAACGTGAGGTAGATGTAGGGGTGGTTGCAGGACTCAGATGTTTGCAACCTTAGCTGGGACATAGATCTATGATTGTAACACCTTAACAAAGAACTTAGTTATTATAGTTTGTTAATATTCATCTTTAGTTCACACTGTCTCTAAACCCTAACAACAGATCAATGCAGTATTCAAACAGATCCAATAGATTCTACCACTAAGCATACCAATCATACCAATAGAGATCAGATCTAGCATTCATTCACATTATTCAGCACTAAGCTATCATATCATATTCATTTATCATCTAACATTGCACTAAGCATTGAATCACATAAACAAAAGAACAACCAAAAGAACAAAGAAACCACAACACAAGCTATACATGGTTCACCCCCACTCTCGGGATATGTTCACCAAATCTTCTTCTTTTTTATTGTCTTCTGTCAATCTTCTACATCCATAGAGACACAAGATCCTACTCTTCATAGGACAGGAGATCCACATGCACCTCGCCATATCCTCCTTCCCTGAGTTAGGTTACAGCACACAACTTCTACTCAATATTTTACAATCACTTGTAGTTAGCTCTAAGAGTCTCACATGGTATGCATGAAGCATCTACAATCCACACTTTCACTTAGTACTAACACTTAGCACTTAGCAAGGTACCAAAATACCTTCTTCTTTCTTACCTCACCTAAACTTCTATTTATGCATTGCAAAAAGGGCATAAACATGGGTAAACCCATGGGCCAACATTCCCATACTTGTTACATAGCTCAAAACCTAAAAATCCCTAAAAACGGGTCGATATCCTGCGATCTCCGCTTCGTCTTGTGCTTCACCTTCAAAAACTTCTCGAAGTCCCAAAAATAGGTCAAACATGACCAAGGATCCTCAAAACTTGGTCAAGGGCCAAAAATGTGGATTCCAACAAGTTCTCAATTAGTAAGGTAAGATCTTGGGGGTTGAACACTATGTTCATACTTAAAGGATATAGGGATGCAGTCTAATTTTGAAGTGAATAATTCCTCCATAGTAACTTTGCTCTCAAAGTTGAATTCTTTCTCCTCTTTTCCATAGCTCGGATTTGGCCCATTTATAGCCTTCAAGTAGAACTAAAGGGCTGATTTAGAACATTTCCAGTATATGGAAGGCCAAGGATCATTGATCTCATGATGTGACATGGAAACCCAACACCATTTTTCAATTTTGGGCACATTTCCTAATGTACGTGGGATGCATTGGTGAAACCTACATATATGCATGTTGTATAGTAGGCAAGGTGCATATATGTGGAAAAATTATATTTTTAGCTTTGGGATTTGTAAAAGGGGACTTCAAGTCTACATAGGGAAATGGAAAAAGGCCTATTTTTTAAGATTGCATGGGGTGAGAAAAATATTTCTATAACAAATGCCCCCTAATGTGTGAGGTCAAAAGAGTATATGTGATGGTCGAAATAAATTATAAAAACCCATAAGTTGAGTAATGGAGACCCAGCTAGAAGAACTAGTTGCTCACTACAATATGTACTGACTTTGCATACATGACTACCAATTTGAATTACACTACAAATCCATGTGAAAATATACCAAAAAAATGTCCATGGACATGAATAGGAAAATACAAATGTGATTACATGCCAAAGGTTTTCATAGTCATGAACAAGGCCTTGTAAAATGAGTCTCGAAATAAATCTGAAGATATCTGTATACAATGGAGTAGAATCTGATCTCCCATGATCTCTGAAGTCACACATGTACTAGTACAATGAAAAGTTAACAAGAACTCGGGAAATATGCGGCTACATATTGATGTCTTCAAGTCTTCTACACAATCCTCCTAAGGTGCAAGTATACATCATGTGAATAAAGGAGTTGAGGTCAAACACAATGAGACTTCGTTTGATTATCGATCATTGAGGTATACTTCTAACAAATGCGAGAGAGCATATCGATGAAAAAAGTAGGTATCAAGGCACTGAGTACATTCTTACAAGTGTGAATAAAGGATTTGGGGTCAAACACTTGAAGAATCCATCGATCAAGAGAGATTGATGTATTCCCAACTATATATGGAGAGAGAAGATGCCCCTAATGAATGCAAGCCTCTAGGTACTCATAGGACTCTAGGTCTCATTTCCTGAATAGATAATATGAAGTCGATGGAAGAAGACCCATCAAAAGGAGAGCATTAAGGAATATCTCATCATTCAACATGAGGTACAAAGCAGGATCTTGATGATTTGGAGAATATCGGATGAAGAACATGTTCATGAACCAACAACCCTCTACTTATTTTGTGTGTGCCAAGTGAAAGAGATACACGAAAAATACCCTCTGAATAGTAGCCAATGAGGAAAACTACTGACAAAGGCGATGAAACCACCAATAATGATAATGGTGTCAAATACACTGCATGAATCCCAATGTGTGAATAAATGTCTTGCCGTCAAACACAAGGGAAACCACCCAATCAATGACCAATGATGAAATGTTGATTGTTGGGTTCAAGGTTACCTACCATTGAGGAAAGTAGGACCACGGTGTGTAATAGGACTACAAATTCATGTGATTCTGAGACAAAATGAGGGTATGGCCGAAATGAAAAGTCAAGAGTTCTAAGGAATGGTCGACATAGGTTGATAGACATCCTTTGAACTAGATCATGAGACATATGGAAGACTGTGGAAGCATAGACTCAATGATGAAACCATGAGATGCGGGAGGCATCAATAAAAATCTCCATAGGGTTTGGAAGAGTAACCAGTTCGGGGATTAAACTCTCTATAATGAGCTCAACATCCTAAGGCCATGCTAAACCCAAAACTATGATGACAAGTGGACTCAACAATTTTTTACATTGTTCAAAGGCAACACGACTGCTACCAATACAAGATAATACTCTCTTCTCACCCATCTGTTTTTGTTTTTCATATTCAAATGAATGCTATGATCTAGAGGAGTAAACAAGTGTCACAAGTAAGAAAAACTAGTTCCAACAGTGGAACATACCTATGCTCAATGCAAGGAAGTGCATGTGGGAGATGGACACTCGAGGTAATGTTCCCTAATGTGTATAGGGTGTCAAGTTGCAAAGGATATAAATGAGGCTCTTCTTGGATGAGGATGAAAAAACTATTGAGGAAAATAGTTTATAATGCAAAGCGATAACTGACAATAGGCTCAATACTGCAAGCAAGGGCATGAAATGTAATCAAAACTTAATGCCAAAAAAATTCCTTTTTCATAATCTTAGTCTACCTGGTTTGAAAAAGAGATAAAATTGTACCAAATAGAAGTCCTTTCAAATCCAATTTATGAGTGTAAAATATCCAAGTTAACTCTACAATATTTTTCGTTTTTTGAAAATGAGTCACAAAATAGCTTAAATCAAAATCACTTGGGAAGTCCTCTAGGTATAGGTCAACATATTTATGAGTTAGAAATGAGGCTCAACATAAATTCATGTATTAACTATAAGGGAATCCTAGTCCCACGGAACAAATATTTGCATGGGCACCAAATGGAGAAGAGGATCTAACTAGGGTACCCATGTTTGGTAAGTCTCTACCATTTGATAACGACATGTCTTGTAGTAGATGGAGGGTTCTGCATTGCTAAAAAATGGGTTTGTACCTAAGGCATATGAGTGACGGTTATAGGACAATGAAAGTGTGCATGGTGGAATGGATACCTATCCTATATGTTGGGTAGTGAAAATACATGTCCGTAGTTATGAACGGTCAACATAATGCTAAAAACCACAAGAATCCTTGGTGAAAACTGCAAAAACCAACTCAATCCATTGTTGTATTAGTCCATTAGGATAAAATATGATCTGAAGCTATGCAAAGTGGGTAGACATTGCTATAAATAGTAATGAAAACCAAATTTTACTATGTCATTTTACTTTTTTACCCAAATAGTGAATTTTGGATCAAATTACCTACAATCTTCAACTGGTGATTTTGGCAGTGTTGAGTGATGGAATCAATGACCGTTTGGACTAGGTAATTCCTCTTCCCCTCCTCTTCCTTTCTAGTGGATTAAATTTTGTATTTAGGTTTCAATTTTTAAGTTATTTAAGGCGTAAATTAGAGGTTTAGGTGTACACAGACTACTATTCATTGGGTCACATATACATGTGGTTATACATGGTTGTATAAAATAAAACCAATGTATAATCAGCCCTATACGTGACTATGAATGTTGTAGCTCGCGTATATATCCATAAACAAAGTTTTTGATGGTTTCTAACTCAAAAAGTGATGCTTCTCTGGCAAGATGGTGCTAGAATGGACGGAAAGGGAACATGAGGAGGTAGATGCTACTATGGAAAGAGATTCGGGGGCCCAAATAGCCTTGAAAAGATGTGGGTTGTACAATTTTTGGGCACTAAAAGGGATGAGGGCCCAAGTGAGGTTAATACAGTTACTTGTGGATTACTGGGATCCAGACAGTGAGAGATTCAACCTTGATGCAAAACCATTCAGGATTGAAGTCGAGGATATATATTTCTTGACGGGGTTGTCACGTTAGGGTGAGGTGGTGAACCTCAAACCCTTGGGAGCTAGGAGAAGTATGAATATAGAAGAATACATAGACACTCATTGTATAGCAGGGACCGAGAAGGTCAAGAGACAACTCCCCATATGAGCGATAAACAATCTAAGCCTCAAGATTGTCGTCCTCGTTTTGACCCAAATCACGGGATCGAATTCATTGCACCAGGTAGTGATGCCACCTATGTTCCACTCTGTATAGTGTTTTAGAACCATGGTGTATGATTGGTGCACATTGTTACTAGGTAATATGAAGAGCCATTTGATAGAATGCAAGCAGGGTGATAAGAGGAACTTTGGGTTTCCTTCCATATTGTGTATCTTTTTCTTTGAGCGGGTTATAGGTTTGGGACCTAGATTTGAGATCATTCCTCTAAGACCTCGCGATCCATCCATGGCACAGTGGACTGAGGTGATGAGATGACAGGGGGGGAGGTAGGGTGCCCACACCCTACATCGATGAGTTATTTTACTCATGGAGATTATAGGTTATCTCTCTAGATGAATACCCCTATGCAGGATCAACTTTAGAGGGGACCCTAACATGGCATTTCCACTAGGGACCACCTACGGGGACATATGTATGTAAAAATTTTAAAATATTTCATTTTTTTTGTATTTTTGAATAGGAAAACAAAAATATTTTTGCATGATTTTTAAGTACTAACTAGACACATATGTGACGCAAATATAGGTCCACAACAATTGGATGGGCTTCCATGACATCATTGGAGGCACCGGGGAGATGGGGCAGTGGGAGGAGAAGTAGAGAGATTCCTTTAAAATGTGCAGGGAAACCTGTCTCATTTGACACATAGGATTCCAATGGTTCAGGTAGAGGATCTACCAGAGACCATGAAGCGATAGGTGGTTGGCATGCCCAGCGATTGGGTGTGACTCTTTCAACATCTCACAAACTTCATAGTTTGTTATCATGACATGCATCTGGTTCCATAAGCATAGATGTCATGGATTTTGTATTATCGACTGTATATGTGTATTGAGGGTATTGGCCCCAATTTTGTATTATAAAAATCATATTTTTTGAAGTATATATAAAACATGGTTCTTTGTCTTTACTTATATTACAATGTGTACATTGATGAGAATGTTTTTTTTTCTTTAGTTATGTGACAAATGCCAATCTAAAACAAAATTAGCATAAGCATCAAATACATAATTAGAACTCCTAGGTATGTGATGATAAGTAATAAAATCAAATTTTCACTCTAAAAGGTGTTGGGTATGTGTTATATTCTTTGCACGAGTAGTAGTGTCTGAGCACTTGCGCCGGGTGCGCAGGGGGGTAAGAGGGGGGGCGGAGCCCCCCATGCGGGGGTTCGGGGGCAACGCCCCCGAAAATTTTTTTTTTGGGCCGACATATTTTCGCCGGTTTCGGGCCGACATATTTCCGAGACGACATATTTCTGGGACCACATGATATTAGGTGGTTTTGGGCACATGGTTTTTGCCGATGGTTTTCTATTTCCGGTTAAGGAATTAGGGTTTTGGACTAATCCAGGTCATTGGGTTAGGGTTTTGGATGCCGCTGGCTCCTATATGTATATTGTATTGTAAACAATGTAACACAATGTGTATCAATATAATATATGCTGGTTTTCCCGGTTTGGGTTTCCAGGTGAAAAATCTCTGTGTAATGTTTGTATTTGCCATTGTATCTTTTCTGTTCTTTTTTGAATATCAGTTTGCAGTAGATATTGTACAAGGTTAGAATTTACAAAAGGCATACCCATAGGAATCATCGGAGTAATGTAGGGTCACGTACACATTAACTGTCATTCAACTGACATACTACTAAATGGGAATCTAGGAATACCTCCAAAGAGAGAATACCATGTGAAATGGCATTGTGCAAAAGTTCTATAACAATGTTATATTTGGCCACATTATTCATGGATGGCCCTAGGCATACACCACCTAAGGACACCAGTAGACCCTCAGGTGAGTAAACCTCCCAAGTAGAGGAAGCCAAGTTCTATTTATGATGACTGGCTCCATCTGTGAATCCTAAGTAGACCGAAGACTCCTTTGACATCTCCCAACCAAGGGAAAACTCGATAAGAAAGCTAAAGACAAAAATAAAGGGAAAATATATATACACTAAATTATATTAGTATACAAAGATTTACACCCAATCTTGGGGACCAAGCGTAATATATTTTCAAGTAGATCCCATTCATAGGCTCATCCAACATGTTCCCTTCATAATATTCTAATTCATGGGCTCCTTTTTCTAAGAAACGTTGCACGATATAGGGATCCTACCACATGGGTTTGAAATTTCCTGCCCCTAGTGCTTCTTTGGCTTGATCATATAAAAGGACCAAGTCACCCGCAACATCCAACCAAGGATAAACATACTTATCATATTGGACCTTGACATCCATAGAGGCGTATCGACGTTGCTCGTCAAGGCTCTCTAGTAGGGATGATTTTAAGGATGGAAATTTATTTTAAAATGTAGAAACCTTGGTGAATATTACTAATCCTTCATAGGTAAACTATAAATGTTTGGTGATATTTTTTTAAAAACATTCAAATTTATAAGTATTTTATATAGTTTTTATAAAATTTTGGTGATTTTTAAGGTAAAATAATTTTATCCTATAGAATTTGGGTGAATCATTTTTAAAATAGCGAATCTCTTTTTTGGAAAAACCATGGAAAATTATACCATGAGCGAAATTTATCCCCTAAAATCATCCCTTCTCTCTAGGTGTACAAGGCATCACTTGAGATTTGAAGTGTCAGGGATGAGTGTGACTCCCAATCTAAGAGAAGGGATTTCGCATTCAATAGGTAAGATCGACTCCACACAATGTACTAACTGGAAAGGAGAAAATCGGGTAGTAGTCTTGAACTAGGTTTGATATGCCTAGAGTGTGAGATATAGCATAATATGCCAGTCAGATTTGTTCTAGCTGACAATTTTCTGCAAAAGGGTCTTGAGAGACTTGTTGACAACCTCTACCTATCCATTTTCCTGGGGGTAGTAAGGAGAAGAATGACCATTCTTAAACCCCAACATGGATGTAATCTCTTCCATCATTTCATTCTGAAGGTGACTTCCATGATCAATGACAATCTCATTCAGGATATCGAACCTCACGATAATTTTATTGAATACAACGAAGGGAACAATATTCCCATCGGATTTAACTATAGGCATGGCCTTGAACCACTTAGTAAAGTAGTATACAACCATGATAATGTGTTGATTCCCCCAAGATGATGTTGGTTTGCAATCCACAATGTTCACCCCCGACTTGGTGAAGGGACTGGCGGTAATGACTAGATGGAGAGGGGATGGATGTGAGTGCATTTTTTGAGTGAACACCTAGCAGTGGTGACACTTTTTAACCTCTTCAATGAAATATTTAAATATAGACGACCAAAAATAACCATCTCACAAAATTTTTTGGTTTGTCGCAAGCTCAAAAATATGACCACCACACGTCCCACTATGGCAATCAGTTAGAACTAACTCAGCTACTTCGTGAGTTAAACAATGACATAGGATATTGTTTATTCCTTGATGATATAGTAATTATTAGCTTGGTATCATGCACGTCATCGGTCATCTTGCGAGAGATGCTGAGGGAACTTCAAATTTTGAAGATAGAGAACAATGTCTCCATACCAGGGGTCAAGCGAAGAGACAAGGAAAATGTGTTCATCTATAAAAGAATCAACATGAACAACATCCTCATCCAATTATGGGAATTCAATTATTAACTTTGCAAAGGCTAGTAATTTCTTGGATTTCTCAGAAGCGAAATCAAGATCGAACTCTTGTAAAATGACAATCGATTTATTGTACTTTCCCCCTATGATACACCTGGTATGGAAGTATTGAAATGGATTGACATCGAAAACCACAATAGTTTTGAAAAGAAATATATAATGGCATAATCGTTGGACGGCATGGATGGAAGCCAAATCTATATTTTCAACATGAGAATATTTGAGCTCAAGACTAACTAAGTTTCGACTAAGATAGTAGATGACATGTTAGCATAGCTCATCATCCTCCTAAACCAAAACTATACCAATCATCTCTTCGGACGCAGTGACATAAAGCAAGTAATCCCTACTGTAGTCAGGACACTTTAGCGGAGGCGTCGATACCAAGTCTTTCTTCAAGGCATCGAAGGATTACTGGGCCCGCTCATCCGAAATAAAAGGGATGTCCTTCTTCAAAAGATGCATTAAACCCTTAGTAATATTGGCACAATTTACTATAAATCAACGTAAAATTTCAGCTTTCCCCTGTAATCCTTGAAGTTGTCGAATAGTGCACAGGGGAGGAAATCAAAGTATTGCCTCAACCTTTAATGGATCTACAATGATCCTAGTTTCAAAGGATACAAATCCTAGAAGGCATCCAGACCTAATGAAAAATATGCATTTATGAGGGTTTAATGGGATTCTATAAGATCATCAAGATAAACTTCGACTATATGCTTAAGAACGTGGAATGTGAAGGTCATATCATGTTGGAAGGTTCCTCCAATGTTTTTAAGGCCGAAAGGCATATTCCGGTATGTGAAAGTACCTCAAGGAAAAATAAATGTCATCTTATGTTGATCCTTAGGTTTAATTTGAATTTGGTTATAACCTGAAAAATTCATTCATGAAAGAAAAAACTTCTCTTCCCGCACACTCGTCAAGAATTTGATCGATGAAAGGTGTCGGGGAGTTGTCTTTAGGATAGTAATTTCTTAGGTCACAAAATTTCATGCATACACAGATGTTCCCTTTCTTATTATTCACAAGAATGTGATTGGATACCCATTTAGTCAAGGGAACCAGGTAGATAAAGCCAACATTAAGCAGTTTCTCTACCTCTACCTTAATTTTAGGGGCCTTTCGGGGATTGACAAATCTAAGACGTTGTCGAACAGGCTCAGCATCCAGGTAATTTTTAATCCCATGCTTGAAAATTCAAGGGTTGATTCCTGGCATCTCTTCATGTGACCAATAAAATACATCTCGGAATTCCCTGAAGAGCTTGGTGTAGATCAAGATTTCTTCTGGTGAACAATCTGAACCAATGTGTACATTTGGAATATTTCCAGGGGTATGAGAGATATTGATTGTGATGGTAGCAGAGATACTTTCCATGTTTCCTTCGGCATAAATGTCAAGTGTATCAAGTGGAACTATGACATGACCAACTATCTCTCTTAGTGTAGATCAAAAGTCATCTTGTTCGATTCTAGCAAGCTCTGGGAGAAAATAAGAGTGATTATGCATATCATCCCAAGGTTTATCAGAACCATTCATGGCCTTGATGATAGATTAATCTGAGGTAGAAGTCTCATCGAGGAATTCATGTGAAAAAGATGACAAAGTGACCCACACAGGCTTAAGAAGAGGATCCTCCTCGTCGTCTTGTGAGGTAATAGGATCGGGATCAACGAACGATTCAATAATAGCTTGATACACTATCTCCGCTATTGATAGTGGCAGGGCCATTCCAACATTCGATTGACCTTCACAAGATGTAGTCAAGGAAGGTAGGGTCCAAGGATCATTAAAATAGGAAGTACATAAAGGAACATACCTCTCTAATGAAACGAGCCTACTGGACATGGCGTAAACATGGTGAATCAATGTCATGAAGTCAAAGGTACCCATAAGGGATGAATACATTCCAACACTGATATTCTCAGTTGTTGGCTGATAATTGTCAACCTCTGGGAGCGACGGTCCAACAAATGCACTAGGGCTAGCATACGCAAAGGACAACTAGTTGATTGTCACGATCTTCCCATTGTGAGGAAAAAAAAGTGTGAAGAAGATGGATGATATGATGACAGTCATAGAATAAGTCCAATTGTGTCCTAGTAACAAGTTATAATCAAGGGGCACATCAACCACCTAGACATCCACCTCTACCATATTCCCACCTAACTGGACTGGAAAGGAAGGAAGAATATCATGAGGGTAGAAGGAATGACCATCAAAATAAGTCAACATGGTCAGAGACTAAGAGAGAGTTGGAGAGCCGAGAGCTTTCCAATAGATCAGGGACATCACACATGTTGCAACACCTTCATCAACAATTGCATGCTTGATGGTATACTTCGAGTAACCCATGTGGACTTGGAATGCCACAAGGTAAGGCAAGTGAGGCTTCACATATGTGATTTCAGACTTGATAAATTTCAAGCCACTGGGGTCTAGAGCTCCTAACATACATAGCAAGGCATTCCTCTATGAAGGACACATCTGGAGTACCTCTAGAGCTGACATTGCACAAGGAGTTTGACCTAGGTCCTCAACAATAGAGTAATTTTGGGTGGCTCTAGCATTTGGATTATAGGTAGAGTGCTTGAGTACTCCTTTGTTGGACACACCTACCACACTTAGAGGGGGGGGTGAATGAGTGTGGGGCTCTTTTTCCCAAAACTTCCCTCTTGCACAAAAACTCATCAATTAGCATTCAACATTTATTCATTACCCATTGTTGTCATTTATAACCAATT
>ML799747.1:158978-182844 GCA_009831015.1 Picea engelmannii | reverse complement strand
TTACTTGACATCAACCAATGACATCAATCAAACCAAACCATTTACATCAATGACATATGATCCAACAATCTCCCAAGTAATCAAACCATTGGCATCAATGACAAACCATTGGCATCAATGACAACATGATCCAACATAAACATGGTGAATTGATGTCATGAAGTCAAAGGTACCCATAAGGGATGAATACATTCCAACATTGATATTCTCAGTTGTTGGCTGATAATTGTCAACCACTGGGAGCGACGGTCCAACAGATGCACTAGGGCTAGCATATGCAAAGGACAACTAGTTGATTGTCACGATCTTCCCATTGTGAGGAAAAAAAAGTGTGAATAAGACGGATGATACGATGACAGTCATAGAATAAGTCCAATTGTGTCCTAGTAACAAGTTATAATCAAGGGGCACATCAACCACCTAGACATCCACCTCTACCATATTCCCACCTAACTGGACTGGAAAGGCAAGAAGTATATAATGAGGGTAGAAGGAATGACCATCAAAATAAGTCAACATGGTCAGAGACTAAGAGAGAGCTGCAGAGCCGAGAGCTTTCCAATAGATCAGGGACATCACACATGTTGCAACACCTTCATCAACAATTGCATGCTTGATGGTATACTTCGAGTAACCCATGTGGACTTGGAATGCCACAAGGTAAGGCAAGTGAGGCTTCACATATGTGATTTCAGACTTGATAAATTTCAAGCCACTGGGGTCTAGAGCTCCTAACATAGATAGCAAGGCATTCTTCTATGAAGGACACATCTGGAGTACCTCTAGAGATGACATTGCACAAGGGGTTTGACCTAGGTCCTCAACAATAGAGTAATTTTGGGCGGCTCTATCATTTGGATTATAGGTAGAGTGCTTGAGTACTCCTTTCATAATACACGTTGGTGGCTCTGGTTTTTTTTATCTACAAGGGTGTCTCTAGAGGAGGAGGAGATTCTATACAAGGTATAGTTTGTGGAGAACTGTAATCGTGAGATCGGGTGAATACATTAACCTGAGAATTGACCATATTGATGCACAAACAATGACGGTCTTGTGTCGGTGGGTTTTGACTCCCATCAGCCACGTTTCCAACATTTGAGGAGCTTTAGGCCATGTGTTGGCTATGTGGGAAAGGATTCATCAGCAAGACGGGTGTTACAGATAAAATCCTCGCATCTTCTACAAGTTTGGGGCATAAATGAGTAAGGTGATCATCTATACAAAGATTATAGGGAAATTTCACCTTACTGCTTTCTTTCTTACCCTCACCAACATTGTTATTCATCCTTGTTAAATTAAATATTAGTTTATAATGGTCAAATAGAAATTAGAATTAGGCATTAATAAAGTCAAAGTGACTTTAGCTTAATTTATTTGCTTTTAGGTCAGATATTTTCTTTTAGGCTATATTTTCACTTTATCCCACATTCATAAAGTGGTTTGACTCTACTTGATTGTAACCTATATAAGAAAGCTATTTTCTCTCTTATTTCATTGATTGAATAAATACAGATAACCTTATTCAAGTTATCTTGGTTTCTGTGTGTGCGCGATTTCCATTACATGGTATTCGAGCGAGGTTAGGGCCATAGAGTCTGGGAGTGAGTGAAGACCTAGGGACTGCTACCGGCAGTGATGAATCGAGGGATTGCCAACATAGCACACTCAAGGAGCCGAAAGGGTTTTGGATCAGTCGAAGTCGAGTTCATTTTATTTTTCAGTTTTAAAAGCCATATTGGTCTGTTCTTAACCAGATTGGTTCCCAGCTTCGAAGAATTTTATTTTTTTTAACTGCTAATTTCTTGAGTTAGAATATTTGAGGAGAAATTGGTTGATTTGGAGCTGGTTGAGGGTAGATTGCAGGTATTTTTCCATTATTTATCTGCTAATTTCATTATTTTACGATCATCTATGGGTACTTTGACCAACATCATGTTGGAAGGCAACCAAAAGTTCTCTAGGAAGAACTACAATACCTGGAAGCAATGCATGTTGGCCATTTTTGCATACCGGTGCCTCTCAGATGTTGTTCTGGGCACAATTCCTTGTCCCACAGTTGTAGGTAAAGATCGGGAAAAGTTTTATGGCCAAGACAAAGAGGTCGTGACGCTGATCAAATTGTTCGTGACAGATGAGATGCTACCTGAGGTTCAGAATGGTAAGACTGCTACAACGATCTGGAAATAGTTGAAAGAGACCCATGAGATTTCAGATAAGGGTCGAGCGTTCTTTTTAAAGAATATGTTGTTCTCGATCAATATGAATAAGGGTGCCTCTCTCCAAGATCACTTACTCAAGATCAAGGACATTCGGGAGTAGTTGGAGGCCACTGGTCAGAATATGGAAGAAGAGGACATGATGGTGATCACGCTAAACAAATTGCTAGGGTCCTACGCGCACTTCATTGAGACCCTGAAAATCACAGCTACAGATGTTAACCTGAAGTTTGGAGAGCTATCCAATAATCTCTTGCAACAGGATAGGTGGAAGAAGCAGTTTGGGAGCAGTTATGAGACAGAGGGTTCAGAGCAGGCCTTTGCAGCCAAAGCTAAAGGGAAAGGTAAATGGACAAGGAAACCCGGTTCAAGAAAAGATGAGGATGCCACCAAAATCCTGAAGACCATCACTTTTCATTACTGTGGAAATACTGGCCATATGAAGAAGCACTACAGAAAGTGGTTGGAAGATCAAAAGCACAACCATGGAGGGTCTCAACAGAAGGCCCATGTTGCAGAGCACATGGAGGAGAAGGAGGAAACCTTCTATGCCTTTATGGCCTGTACACAAGTAGATCAATCCAAGTCATCTGCTTGGTTTCTTGAGGCGCATCCAAGCATTTCACCAATCAGAAATATTGGTTCACAGAGTTTACACCTAGTCCATCCAAAGACTTGGTGATCTTCAGTGGAGGCGAGGAGTGTAATATATTCAGCAAGGGGAATGTTCATATTTCCTTCAGAGGAAAGATGCTTATGTTTCTCAACATCCACTATGTGCTAGGTATGGTGCTTAATCTTCTCTTAGTTAGTCATATTATGAGGCACTCTCCTCACTTGGATGTCAACTTTATAAATCACAAGTGCTATATCATTGACAAGAATACCAAGAAGTTCGTTTCTCTTGGTGTGGAGGACCATGGTCTGTTTAGATTGGTAGATATTGGGAAGGGCAGAGAGAATGCACTAGCAGTGAAGAGTGCATCAAACATCTACACACTATGGAATCAGAGGTATGTGCACCTCAATTTTAACTACCTCTCTCAGTTGGCATGAGAGAAACTAGTAGATGGACTTCTAGACATTCAACAAAATATTTAGGGAGTTTGTGTAGCTTTCCAGGAAGGGAAGCAACATCAAGCACCATTTGATGAAGAACAAGCTTGGAGAGTGTAGAGGGTCCTTCAGCTGGTTCATGCAGATGTATGTGGACCAATAAACATGGCATCAATCATCGATGCCAGGTATTTCCTTCTGTTTGTTGATGATTTCAGTAGGGAAATGTGGGTGTATTTTTTGAAGTTGAAGTTTGACGTGTTTAAATAATTTCAAAACTTTAAAGCATTAGTCGAGAATGAGTCAAGTTGTCATATTACCTCTCTTAGATGTGATAATGGTGGAGAATTATGCTCCAAAGAATTCAATAATTTTTTTCTAAACATGGGATCAAGAGACAATACACCACACCCTATACTCCACAACAGAATGGGGTGGTTGAAAGGTAAAACCACACTAACACAGAGATGTCCAGATGTATGTTGCAGAATAGGTATGTTCCTAATAGGTTTTGGGTAGAGACAGTGTTCACAGCATTGTAGTTTTTGAATAGATCTCCCACGATGGTGGTAAAGCAGAAGTCTCTAGAGGAAGCATGGTCTGGAAGAAAGCCCAAAGTAAGTCACTTGAAGGTCTTTGGTTCTACATATTACACTTGGATTCTAGTTGTGAAACGAACCAAGTTAGATCTGAAGAGTAAGAATATGATGCTTACAGGGTACAATGAGACCCATAAAGCTTACAGATTAGTTGATGTTGACACTGATAAGGTGAGATTTAGTAGAGATGTTGTTGTTGCTGAGGAGGTTGGACCCTTCCATACTCCTCCCGCATTCAGATTTACTGAGCAGCCATAAGTCATTGAAGATTTAGGTGTCAATCTTTCGATAGCTCCACCTGAAGGGGGGAAAGATTCTGAGCATGATGATGAGGAGTCAGAACAAGATGAGTCTCCTAGGTCAGTCAGATCAGTACATTCTGACATAGGAAGCCCAAGTCATGGTGAAAATACTGACCTCACAGCCAGGGATTCCAAAAGACTCAAGTGGTGGCACAACACCATTGGAGATGTTCGGATAGGAGAGATGATTGAGGGAAGATCATCATGAGGTAAGAGTAAACAAAAGACTCGCATAGTCAACTTTGCTCTTATGGACAATATTTAGGAGATCTATGAGCCTTAGGTATTCAAGGAAGCAAAAGGAATACATGAATGGGAAAAGGCCATGGAGGCCGAACATGAACGTTTGATGAAAAATTAGACTTGGGATCTTACAACTCTTCCATCAGGGAAGAAACCCATTGGCTGCAAATGGGTGTACAAGGTCAAGTACAAGGTAGATGGTAAAATTGATAAGTATAAAGCATGGTTAGTTGTGAAAGGATTCTCTCAGTGAGAAGTCATGGACTATGAGGAGACTTTTTCTCCTACAACGAAGATGAGCAATATCAGCAACATTTGTTGCCTTGTGAGTAGTTTTCAGTGGAATAAAATGGGCAGCTTTCATAAGCTTGTCCACCACCACCATGATTGAATCATGTAGCTTGCCTGTTCTAGGCAATCCTGTAATAAAATCCATTGTCACCACTTCCCACTTCCATTCAAGAATGGGTAAAGGTTGCATCAACCCTAATGGGTGCCTATTCTCATCTTTAACTTTCTGGAATTCCATACATCTAGCGATGTATTCATCGATCTCTCTCTTCATACCTGGCCAAACGTAATGGCTCTTGATTGCTGCCATATTTTTCTGATATCCAGGGTGCCCTAAATAAGGAACATTATGCATTTCATGCAAAATCATACATTTCAAGTCATGTACATTTGCAACAATTTTTTTTTTCTTGCACAACAATGTTCCATCTATTCCCAAATTATAATTATCCACCTTTTGTGGCATCTTACCCTGTTGTAGCATTGCTACCAATTCTCTGTATTGTAGATCTGCATTTGTAGTCTCCGTAATTTTTCTTTTAATATCATTTGATACATGCTAATGGATGCAGCATGTAATTCATGCACCTTCCTGCTCAGTGCATCAACCACTTTATTCTCTTTCCCCTTGATATGCTTTATATCAAAGTCATATTCGCTTAGAAATTATAACCATATTATTTTCCTAGCATTTAGATTTGGCTGATCAAATAAATATTTCAAACCATTGTGGTCTGTTCTTAGCTCAAACCTCTTTCCCATGAGGTAGTGTGTCCATTTCCTCAAGGCATGCACTATGGTTGTCAACTCCAAATCATGAGTGGCATAGTTTCTTTCATGATCCTTCAACTTCCTTGATTCATAACATATGACAAACCCATTTTGATTGAGGACTCCACCCAGTCCTTTATTACATGCATCGATGCATACTATGAAGTCTTCATCGGGGTCTGCGATCCTTAATAATGGAGCACTTTTCAATAATTGTTTCAAGTGTTGGAACCTCTTCTCGCAATCTAGTGTCCACTGAAAATTCACTCCCTTTCTTTGCAAATAAGTGATTGGGTGTGCAATCTTTGAGAATACTTAAATAAATATTATGTAGTAGCTTGCAAGACCCATGAATGATCTCACCTATGTCACACTCTTCGGTGCTGACCATTCTCTAATGGCCTCTATCTTATTAGGATCCACTGCTATCCCATCCTTTGAAATGATATGCCCCAAATAATGAATTTGTTTATGATAAAATGAGCACTTGCTCAATTTGGAATACAACTAATGATCCCTTAATACTTGCAACACCATCCTCAAATGATGTTCATGCTCTTCCTCTAACTTGGAATATATAAGAATGTCATCCAAAAAGACAATGACAAACTTGTCCAAATACTCTCGGAAAACACCATTCATTAGGCACATGAAAATAGTTGCTGCATTAGACAACCCAAATGGCACCACTGTGAACTCATAATTACCATACCTTGTCTTGGAGACGGTCTTGCTGATATATTCTTCTTTAATCCTTACCTGATGGTATCCTAATCTGAGATGTATCTTTGAAAATATCTTTGCATCCTTCAATTGATCAAAGAGTTCATGAATCCTTAGTAGAGGATACTTGTTCTTAACAGTCACTTTATTCAACTATCTGAAGTCAATGCACAATATAATTTTTCCATCATTCTTTCTCACAAACAAGACTGGGGCACCCCAAGGTGACACACTTGGGCATATATACCCCTTCTTTAGTATTTCTTCAAGCTGCATTTGCAACTCCTTCAATTTTGGTGTACTCATTCTGTAAGGAGTCTTTGATACTGGCACTACTCCAGGCATTAAATTTATAGAGAAATCATTGTCTCTCCTTGGGGGTAGTCTAGGTACCTCCTTGAACACATCTTCAAAATATTCCAGGACTACATAATCCTCCAAATTTGGCACCTTATCTCTAGGTGTCTCTGACAAATGAGTTGCAATTATTTGACACCCTTTTCTGTAACATTTCTTCAGCTGTAATGCTGAAATTTCTCTAATGGTTACTGCCCTGGGAATTCCCTGTACTTTCCTTAGTTTCCCTTCCTCATATCGGCAAGTAAATGCTTTGTTGTGATAGTCTAAGAGAGTGTGATATTGGTCCAACCAATCCATCCCAATTAGACAGTCATAGGAACCTAAAGACAAGATGTTTAAATCTGCTTTGGTGTTCAGTTAATTCATGTCTATGAGGCATGACTTAACCATCTCATTAACTTTTCTTCTAGCTCTAGTAGCTAGTTGCACCAACCAGGGTTTCCTATGCTTTCTTCTTGGAAATTGCAAAGTTTCCACCATCTTAGGGCCTATATAACTATGAATAGTTCCTGAATCAATTAAAATAACAATGGTTTGGTTGTTGATCATACCTTCCACTTAAATCATGTGGGACTAATACTCTTCTTTCTTGTTGTCCAGGGCTGCATCAATACTTGGCACATATCTACCCATGTCCTCCACTATTTCATCTTGCTATACATTGTGAACAACCCTTCCTTTTTCACCTTTGTGAGGACAATCTCTGAACCTATGGTCTCCTTTACAACCCCAACATTGCATAGGTGGTTGCCTTGGCCCTTGACTCCCTATGTCAATCATTCTGGGTTCTTTAGGCATTTTTTGTCCTTGTGGATTATTTCTTAAGAATGGTGTCTTAGCTCCCTTCTTCCTCTGATCCATCTTAAATTTCTTATTATCTTCCCAAGCCTTTTGGAAAGTTGTCCTTGCTTTGTTCTGATCATATAGGCATTTATCTCTCCTTATGGTCTCTTCTAATGTCTTGGGATCATCATACTGTATTTTTTCATTGATGAACGGTGGAAATCCACTCAAATACCTTTGAATTTTGACCATATCATCCTTGATGAAAGAGACATACTTGAGCAGTTCTAGAAAACTTCTCTCATATTCATCTATGGTCCTACTTCCAAGCTTGAGTTCAAAGAACTCTTTCATTTTCTTGTCATAGTACCTCTTATTCAAGTATTTCTTCTCAAAATTCTTCTTGAAGTCCCTCCAAGTAACACTTTTTTATTCAATGTGTTGCACCTGCACAAGTTGATCCCACCACATGGAGGCCTTTCCTTTGAGTTGATAGATAGAAATTCTACCTTCTGCATGAGAAGAATAATTATGCAATTGCAAATAATTTCTCATGCCCAACAACCATGTTTTTGCATTTTCATCCTTCTTGTTCTCACCATCAAATGTAGGAGGTTTGATTTTGTTCATTTCTCCTCACAGCTCATCCACCCCAGACCTCTTATACCTTTTGAAAAGGGATGGACTTGAGTTGTTTCCTACTCTCTTATTGGAATTCCTTGGGGAATGATGGTGATTTCTACTAACACTTTTTGATTTTCTTTTCTCATTCGAAGGCTTGTGACTTCCATAATTGCTTGAGCCACTCCCCTTAACCAATTTCTTTTCTATTGTGTTTAATCCCTCCAATAACTTCATGTTGAAGTCATATTGCTTCTCTTTGGCTCTCATAAGCCTTTCATTATAAGATTTATGGCTTTGAACATCCTTCTGCAAATTCTTAATGGTATCAACCATATTCATGTTTTCATTCCTTTCTTCTCCATGTTCATTGGAGTTTGTTCCTTCAATGCCCAAATGGACATCTACCCCTCTTCTCTCCTCTTGCTGACTATAATTCCCCTATACTTCTTCCATTCCTATGGACTCCGCACTGGTCTAATATGATCTTAGTTGTTAATTATGCAAAACGTGCAACCAACCATCAAAACTTATCAGGCTAACAATTTAACAATTCAAGAGAATATGCACCATTTTGGTTCAATATATACATCAGAATTATCTCTCCCGATTTCCTAGTGTTATCACCATGAAAATTATAGATAAGACCCAAGTCTTGAAACATATACGCGTAGTGCCATTAGAGATACATCTACGCAAGAAGGTGGTTTTCTGAAACCACTTTCGCCAAGACACAATATCACGTGTCTCAACATGTCAAATCCACCACTGGTGGAGCCGGTGATGGTTAGTCAAATCACCCCATTTCACTCGTTCAGTACTTCACAACCATGTGATATCAAGTGAATTCCGCCAAGTAATGAAATAAAAATCTAATCTGAAATGGATTATCCAAGCATGGTAACCCAAGGCTCTTGTACGTAATCCATCTGCGCTTCATAATTTGAATTATATAATTATCAATCCTCAAGTATGAAGGTATCTGCATATCCATAACCAAAGTAATCTCCAAATTGCTCGAATTTTTTCTTTTTGTAAAATAATTTCCGTATCGACAACCTAAGATACATGGACAAGGCTAAATCCAGTGAGACTAGTTATTCGAGCAACATGCTAGACTTTCCTGTGAATAAGGAGGAAAGGGTCCTTGCGCACATTCTAGTGACTAAATTCCACATAGATCCAGCTATAGACTTGCGGTTGGAAGTCATCCTGAATCCCACTATGAAGGATTTAGTCATCAACAGGTCATCTACTAAGAAGAAAAGGAGCAAGTGGAAGAAGAAGGAAGAATCCATGACTGAAATGGTCAAAAGTGTTGGAGAGAATCAACCGGTCCGGTTAGATTCTTTAAAGGAGGAGATCACTAAGATGAAGTGAGTCTTCAACTAAAATTAAGTATGTTTCAGTGAATTTTTGAAGAGATGATAACGGAGGTAAGGAGCACCGGAGATGATATGTCTGTTCTTAAACAGTCCTTTTTACAACAGGATAACTACTATCATCCCTTTTTATAATTTTGTGATTAATAAGATTATATAAATACAGAAGCCGATTTTAGATTGTTTATTACAAAATTCTATCTGGTGGTGTTATGAGTCTTGTTTTATTTTATAGTGTTCTTTTCTTGTACGTTTACATTTCACTTTCATCTGTCTAAATTGGAGGAATAAAAACTTAGAATTATTTTTAATTAATGCTTCGATGCGGTTGTGTGTTTCTTTTTCTTCTAATATTATACAAATTAAACTCATACTCATTGCCTTCCAAGAGACTTCGTGCACACTAAACTTCGACCTATACATTTATATTTATCGTGCATAGAAATATCACAAGGTAAAATGCTTTTCTATGCACCTATATCCACTATGCATTTATGCTTTGTTGCCCAACAACTTGCGCGTGCTACTTTTTGTGTTGTGCACCAATATCCACTGAACACAATTTTGGTATCACGCACCGATACTCTACATGAATTTCTCCCTATGCATTGCACCATGTCAAAGTTCAATAGGTTCCATCATGCACAATAATCTGCGTGCACCCTTGAATACATTATCGCGAGACAACTTATACTCATACTATGTGTGTACCAACAACTCCTCTGTGTTATGCAGTATTTGCACACCCCATGTGCACATTACTATGTGCATTCTCACCGCGCAGGGCTAAATTCATTGAATGCATCTACACATAATAATATTCAGTGCGACGCCACAATTTACCACGCACTCTTGCACGCCAACGTTTTCCATGCGGTGCGAAAATTTATTGCACGTGCTAGCATGCCAAAATTTTCCATGGATGCTTCGTGACTTGAATTTTGGTCACATCGAAGTTACTCTTCTGTGAATATTCACTTCAACAGAACCCCTCTAGCCCATCCAGGCTTAGTGTTGAAACTAAATCTCTTATACCAGTTTGTAACGTTCCCCCGGCCACCCGCAGGACGAGGGATGCCACTCCAGTGCAATCTCTCATGCTCTGACAGTAGTTGGTAACATCCCTATCCTTAAACAGACTGAGCCATACTACTCTAGATAACTCTTTTGTTCTCCTACTATGAAACATACAGTAACATACCCAGTAATCAACAGAGTTATGCTACATAAAATTTCTCTTAAAAATGCATGCAACTTAAACATATACATACATCACTCTTGCAGAAGCTTTACATATAAACATAAAAAAACAATTACATTATGTCATATATGACTTTATACTGAAATAATAGTAACCATGGGTATGCAACATATATAGGAAAGTACCCATAAGCATACAGGCAATTATAATCACATACATGATAAACTGTAACATAAGCACGTAAATAACAATGAAGCATATCATTTATCATACGATTGGTACTTATCTTGGAAATATTGTCACCAACTATGTACAGACCGTCCACGAACCTCCCAACCTTAGACTACATTGTTCATCACTCTCAACAATGAGTCACCCCTGAGTTGGGACTGAACTCCACCTGGGTAAAGGATTCCTAACTAGGATAAGGCTCATGGACAACAGGAAAGACTCTGTCTTAGGTGGTCACTCAACTAACAGCCTACAACCTCTCATTCCCCACATGCCTGTCCCACCCAAGGAAGTGTGCCCCTTCTCTACTCAACATTCCCTCGGCTGCCCCTCTTCCCTTCTAGGGCTTCAACAATAGGCCAGACCGGAAGTACCAGAGCATTGTAGATGTAGTTTATCACCTTCAGGAATCAATACCTAACAATTCTCTCACTTGAAGAATTGCTCACAGGCCTGACAACCCACTTTTTCAATCCCGCTCCAAGTTAACCAAGTACACCAACCGGAAAGGGTTATGGAAATAGGCTCATATATGGTGAAATTAATGTATTCAGGCTAACGGACTGTGTGAGTGACAATGGTCATGGAATCGTTGAATGGATAACTAACTGATGGAAGGATTCATCGTGAAACTGATCGTGAAAGTGTGAACATGAGAATGATGGTCCAGCTGCTAGTAAAAATCCCATGAAAAGTTACCCCCCAAGAGATAATCCCCCCTCCGATATGAATGCATGTGTCCAACTTGACACTTGTCATATCGGAAGTTACTTTGTTCCACTTTTCCCCAACTTTAGAACTTAGGATAAAATAATTATCCATACTTTATGCTTTAGGAAATATTAATATAATATTCCCTTTTTTATTAAGCTCTCTAGCTTAGCCCTTTCCCTTGAATTTTGGCCCTCCCTTTCCCTAATTGGTGAAGTTCAGTCCCCCATCTCTTTTATTGTGGTCAGTCTGTGTGCAATGATGTATTTTATATTAATCATGAGACATGTACAAACTAGGTGCACTAGCCTTTAACATCTACGTGTCCCAGCCTAATACCAAAACATAAGCATTCCAGCTTATAATAACTGGCTCAGTAGCCTATAACACATATCATATACACAAGGCTCATTCTCCTCCATACTGCGTGCACTTTAGTTACTTCACGTGGTATCCGGGTATGTGCATGTTACATCATTTTACTACGCAGTTCATGCGCACACTATGCCATGAAAGATGCATTACAAAATGATGTCAAAACAACTGACCAACTTAAGTACACTTATATTATATTTACAATTGGTTTCAGCCAAGGGATATTAAAATGAGGGTGGAAGGCAATAGATTTAGTGATCTTGGTGTCCAACAGTGACTAGAGAATCTACCAAAGTGTGTTGAGGAACCTGTTGTTCCAATCTGAGATGATGGTTTGTGGATCCCAAAATGGACCCACACTTGTTCGAAGAAGATCTTGGTAGTATATTTTTTTGTGATTCTCTTATTGTAGGTTGTGTGATCTAGGTGAATATCGGTGGCCACCCACCTTTTGTAAATGGCTCAAAACAGTTTTCTGGCAATTTTGGTAATTTACTTTTTTTAGCAGTTTTTAACATCTGGGGCCATTTTGAGGGCCTAATTGAAGTTTTTCTGGGATCAAGATTTTCAATTAAATACAAAGGCTATAAATTACCCCCTTAAATGAATCTCCTCGGAGATACCTTTCCAACTAGCTATCGTGCTCCCCAAACTAAGATCGTATGCCAAAGTTACGCCCCCAGGAAGTTGATACACCAAACTACCCAAAACAACGGGGTCCACAAAACTATTGGATTTTCATCTTATGGGGTTAGGGTTTTGGATTTTATTTATGATAAAAGGCCTTTGGAGCCTCATTGTAAAATCATATTCTGGCAATTGCGAGTAGAGGACACATCTCTTCTTAGAGATACGCTGCCACCATTCTAGCGAGTCTTTCACTCTATATTTTTACAGTCTTTGTACATTTTCGCTCATTAATAGAAAATTGTGTATTAGTATATCTCTGTGTTTATGGTTGCATCTATGATAAATTTATGTGATATTATTGGATATCTACGATATCTTTGTGCATTTATTTATTATATCTTCCCTCTCATTTCGTGTCGAAAATAATCTGGATCAGTGGTATCAGAGTAGGCTGCTCTTGATCATCTTTTTCAGTGCATGTCCCTGACGAGGTTCGAGTATAGAAAGTTGGGTCTCGAGATTGTCTCTCTTGAATAAAATCTATCCAACACACCCATGAAACCCTCCATGGAGGAAGAAAATAAAAATGACGAAGAAGACGATCCTATCAATCTATTGCTCGAGCAAGCTCTCACATGACAAAGGGACGAAATGATGGAGAATTTTTCCCACATCCTTCAATGTCTGCCGATAGAAACAAGTGCATATTAATTAAACAACCACTTTGGAAGCACCTCTCCTTTCAAGGTATAGGTTAATTTTGATATTCTCTTATTTTAAGGTCAGATAGATGCGGATGCCATAGACAAATGGTTAAATATGTTAGAAGGTTATTTCTCTATTCATAATTTTTCCGACATGGAAAATATAACCTTGGCATTCCTTAAAGCTCTCCCCCATGTCAAACATTGGTGGGAAATGTACAGGGATAAAATTTCCACAGAGGAGTCTGGAATATATAGGGTCAAGCCCACTTGGGATTTTTTATGGATGTGGTAAAGGAACAATATTACCCTATTGGAAACTATGAGGAACAGTACATGAGATGGACCACACTATGGAAAGAGAGGGGCCAAGAAGTTCCATATTTCACCAATAACTTCCATACCTTGCGCACCAAGTTGGGTATCAAAGACTCTGAATGAAATTTGGTTCTGAAATACCATGGGACTCTACACAGATACATCCAAACTAAAATGAATTTTCTAGATATCTCATCACTTGGTGTTGCTTATCGATACGATGTTAAAATTGAGAAACAATTTAAGCACCAGAAAAAATGGGAGTTTGGGTCTGAAAATATACAACAACCAAAGTATGATAAAGCCATCCCTAACAAAAAGTCTCCTGAAAACCAGTCCAAGCCACAGGAAAAGAAGGATCATGGAAAGACAAAGAAGGACACCGGAAAGTGGTGCGATTTCCACAAACGCCCTTGGCACAACACCGAGGAATGTTGCTCAAAACAGTCATTGTTGGCTGATATCAAATACAAGGAGCTGAACATTGATTCAAAATTTGATTTTGAAAATACTGGTAAAATACATATCATCGACACAGACCCCACTTGTATTGTCACGGCCGCAACAATTCAACCAGAACGACCAAAAAATCTTGAAGAGGGGGAGCTCTTTTTTCATTCATAGATGTTGGTGAAGGGGACCCCACTACATTTTATTGTTGATAGAGGAAGCTAGAAGAACCTCATCTCAATAGAGGTCATCAAATAGTTGGGATTGTTGACAAAACCACACCCGCAGCCATACAAGATCGGGTGGCTTTTCCAGGGACGAGATCTTTGTGTCAATCAACAATGTCGATTGTCATATAGCATCCATCCCGTCAAGGATGAGGTATTATGTGATGTTTCCCCATTGTATTTCTATGATGTTCTCTTGGGCCAACCATATATGTGGAAGCACCATGTTGTGTATGAGTCTTGAACCTGCAATGTCATTGTTTCTCTAGGGGGTCATCTCTATAGAATACCAAAGGTAGTTCTGACTACTATTCCACCTAAACAATGCCACAAGGTGGTATCTAATACTAAAAAGATAATATTCTTCACAATCTGTTCAAAAGGTGAACAAAATGATACTGCAACCACTACAACCTCGGCCCAAGCACCTTCTATCCAACAGAAGCAGGTCAACAAGATTGCAGAAAAGTGTAAATATTCCTTATTCACACAGTAATTGCATGTATCCAAATGGGTTAAAAGGGTCCAACCCTTCTAGCCACATGTTCTTGACAACCTTCAACAAGCTAAGCAAGACAACTTCTCCAACAAGGCAAGCAACTCATCAAGATGCAGATTCAACAAATGCTTTTCCCTCTCCCTCAGGAACTCAACACAATGGATACCATTTCTTCCTAAGGAGGTAGGATTGATCCAGGTGGATATGGGTGGCCACCCACCTTTTCCAAATGGCTCAAAACAATTTTCTAGCAATTTTGGTAATTTACTATTTTTAGAAGTTTTTAACTTCCGGGGCCATTTTGAGGGCCTAAATGAAGGTTTTTTGGGATCCATCTTCTCAAAGATAGTCGAAGGCTCTGATTGATCCCTCTAAGTGAATATCCTCAATGATACCTTTCCAAAAATCTATCGTGTTCCCCAAAATGGATATCATATGCCAAAGTTACGTCCTCGGGACGTTGATACACCAAGCTACCCAAAACAATGGGGTCCACAAAATTGTTGGCTTTTCATCTTTCAGGGTTAGAGTTTTGGATTTTATTTATGATAAAAAGGAATTTGGAGCCTCACTGTAAAATCATATTCTTGTGAATGCGATTAGTGGACAAATCTCTTCTCAGAGACATGCTGCCACCATTCTAGCGAGTCTTTCACTCTGTATTTTTACAGTCTTTGTACATTTTTGCTCATTAATAGAAAATTGTGTATTATTGTATCTTTTTCTTTATGGTTTCATCTCTGATAAATTTATGTGATATTATTTGATATCTGCGATATGTTTGTGCATTTATTTATTATATCTTCTCTCTCATTTCGTGCTGAAAATAATCCTGATCACTGTGAGAATGGTCGTCTTTGAAAACCAATCAACCACCAAAAATACACAATCATTTCCTTTCTTGGTGGATGGAAGTCTAGATATGTAATCCATCAAGATGGATTCCCAAGGCTTGTCGAGAGTAGGAAGAGGGGTATATAAGCCTTGATTATTTATGGTTAGCTTAGAAATGGCAAAGGAAGTGCAAGATATGATATACTTGTTGACATCCTGTGAAAGTTTTGTCCAATAAAAATGTTTCTGTAGAATGACCATAGTTTTCTCCATGAAAACATTTCCTTCCATCTGACTGTAGTGAGCCTCCCAAATCATATTTTCACTCTTGCTTGTAGGAACACAAAGATGGTCGAGATGGCATAACAGTTTGTCCTGAATGTGAAAATCAGTGATGTTCACTCATGTACCCAATGTTGATAGGTGGTGGAGAAGTTCAGATCTTGTTGATAAAGTTGGAGCCACTCAAATGCCTCTTGCCTATAGGAATGGAGAACGATGGTGAGTGCACCCACAGGAGGTTGGCCGAGGAAGTCAACAACATGATTTTTTCTCCCTATATTATACTTGATTTTGAGATGGAACTATTGCAGGTAGGTGGACTACTTATGATGGAAATTGTTCTGCAACTTCCCATGTGTCTGTATGAACTGCAAAGGCTTGTGATCAATGTGGATAATTGTCTCCTTTCCAAAAATGTAATGATTCCATTGACAATGGGATTGTACAATGGAATAAATTTACTTTTCATAGGTGGGGTATTTTCATATAGTATCTAAGAGTTTCTCACTATGGTATGCTACTGGATGACCATGTTGAGTGAGAACTACACCTACAACATAGTCAGATGCATTAGTCTCAATCTTGAATGGTTGTTGCAGATTGGGTAAGGAGATTACTAGAGCTAAGCATAAGAGATTATTCAAATCATCAAATGATCGTTGTTGTGCCTTACCCACATGGAATTTCCCTTGCCACCTCCCTTGGTCACTTGGTTGAGGGCCCATGAAATATGGGAGAATCCCAACATGAAACGTTCATAGAAGCTGGCAAGTCCCAAGAATCTTCGAAGCTTGGTTAGTGTGGTTGGGGCTGGCCAGTCATGAATGACTTGGATCTTATATGGATCCACATGTACCCCATACTAATCAACAATGTATCCAAACTATTGGACCATTTTCATGCCAAAGAAGCATTTTTCCAAGTTGGAATATAGCTTGTGCTACCGAAGAGTGCAAAAAACCTGTTGAATATGTTGCATGCACTCCTCCCAAGTTTTGTTGAAGATGAGGATGTAATCCAAATATACCACCCAAAAAGAGTTGGTGAAGGGTCTGAATACATCATCCATCAACCTCATGAAAGTGGTTGGTTCATTTGTTAAGCCAAATGGAATGACTAACCATTCAAAGAGACCTTCTATAGATTTTAAAGTTGTCTTCCATACATCAGTGGGTTCGATGGGAAACTGGTGATCGCCATACTTTTTGTCAATATTGCTGAAAAAATTCCCCCACTTGAGTTGGTCAAGAAGTTCATCAATTCAAGGAATTGGGTACTAGTTCTTGACTGTGATTTTGTTTAATTCTTTGTAATCAATGCATAGTCACTAGGTCCCCTCTTTCTTCTGCACTAGTACAATCGGGATTCCACAAGGGGAGGATTTGGGTCTGATGTTTCCCTTTTGAAGAAACTCTTGGATCAAATACTTGATTTCTTCATTTTCCATCAACGACCGATGATAGACTAGTCCATTAGGTAGAGTTGCATCAAGGGTTAGATCAATTGGATGCTTGAATTGGATGTGCGTCGATACCCCAGTGGGTGAGGAGAAGATGTCTCTATACTCTTCTACGATGTCATCCACTTGCTTCTGCTACAAAGAGAGGCTATGTGTAGAGGCCATGGATGTGGTCATGACCTTCTACTTAATATGAGCATGGATCACAAAGAAAACAAACTTATTGGTCTGTGAAATGACCTTACTTCATTTATTAACAAAGATTAAAGAAATAACGGTAGGCAACACTACCTCTGGTATCCTGTATAATTTTCTACCCAAAGTAATAATAACACTGTGGGGTCTAGAATCATACACAAAATGTCACTTCCACAAATATGGTTGTCCTAAAATAACATCAAAAAATTCAAGGGGACAGATATCACACAATACCTCATCTTTGAAGGGCTTGATTCCATAGGGAAAGCTATATTGTTGGATGATGCAGAGATATATTCCTTGGTGAAGCTAGCCCATGGTATAGGGATGTAGTTGCTGTGACATCGATAGGTCTAGCCACTTGATGCTATCGACAATGAAATGGAACAGAGCCCCTTTTACCCACATCTATGAGTGAAAGAGGCATTCTCCTTCCTCTAGTTCTTATGGTTCGCTTGGAATTTGGTGGTAACGAAAATGGCACTGGGTTGGGAATAGACAATACACTTTCCTCCTTCTATATTTGATTCAAAGTCATAATCTGCCTCTGACTAGGAATCTTTCAGCTCGACCACTAGTGACTACTTGGAGTGACATTCTTCGACGTTGTGCCAAGGGATTTTATGGTATTCACACCATTTTCTCGTGTCCCTCTTAGACTTCTCATTACCCTTCTTATGTTGCATCTTGGACTAGTTGTCTTGAGAGTGGCCATATTTTCTCTGTCTCTTGTTTTGTGAGTTGGGGACACCTTTTCCCTGCTTCGACTGTGAGTATTTTTCATATCCAAACTCTCGCCTTTTCTACTTAAATTTTTTCTCAATCTTGACAACATATCTATAAGTCATACCCACTGATTCTATGTAAAGAAAATACATTTCTAATTTGAGCATCATATGTCGTTCAAATTCTTTCATACCCAATTTGGTGTGTAGAGTATGGAAAATATTGGTGAAATCTGGTACTGGGTGGTCCCTTTCTTGATGTAGTGTGGTCCATCTTGTGGACTGGTCCTTGTATATTCCAACAAGATAGTATTGTTATATAATGGAATCCTTGAAGGAATCCCACATGGGGGAGACCACAAATATTGCAAATTCATCTATGGCCCTTTTCTGAGAGTAAGTATCCCACCAGTCCTTCACATTAGGGATGACTTTGAGGAGTGAAAAAATAATATTTTCCCTATCGGAAAAATCATGGACCAAAAAACACCCTTCGAGCAGATTCAACCATTTATCTACAACATTAGCATCTATTGGTCCTTCAAATAATGTAATATCAAAATTTACCTATACCTTGAAGGGGGTTGCATGGATGCTTGATGAAGATATGTCTCATGTGGGAAGCCACCGAAGGATCTGTGCAAATTTGTCCATCATTTCATTCCTTTGTATTGAAAGAGATTCCTCGAGAAACATTTTAAAAGGATCTACAACTCCATCATATTTATTTTCATCCCCCATGGTTTGTTGTCGAGCTCAGAGTGGTCGATATTGCAAAGGCTCGACTAGTTCGAGTCCCAACTTCTTGTACCCAGATCTTGTCGGGGACATGCACGAAGAAAAATAAGTGATGAATAGACCACTCTAATAATAATGATCCGAATTTATGAGTGGAATGAAATGAATAACATATTGAATAAAATAGCATAGATATATAGAGAACAACAAAATATATCCAGGGAACAATAACTTCTATTGAATATGTAAAATAGTTCGAAACTGTAAAACTACAGAACTGAAAACAACTTGCTCGAATGGTGGTAGCTATCTCTGAGAAAATATGTGGCTTCTACGCTGATACATCTGAGTAGAATGATGACAATGAGGCTCCAGAGGCATTTTTAACATTACTCATGACTTTTAAAACCCTAGACATCTAAAAATCTAACCCTAGGAGATGAAACACTAAAAGTTATGTGGGCCATGACAGGTAAGTTGGTACCTCAACTTCTAGGGGTCGTAACTTTTGCATACGACCTATGTTTTAGGCATGTGATAGCCTGTTGGAAAGGTATGTTTCAAAAAATACACATTATTCCATCAAAATATGACTCTCTCTATAGTTTTACTATGGCATGCCAAAAAAACATTTTTTAGGGCCCCAAAATAACCTTTGAAGTACAAAAATATGTACTGACATGAAAAATTCCAAAATAATCCATTTGGATTAGGTGGGTGGCCACCAATATCCACCTAAAATATGTGTAGGGATTCATACAAACCCAGAAGTGTATAAACCATAATTACAAACAATTACAGAAGAACATGTTGAAATAAAAAATGTAAAGAGGAGCCAGTTGGAATAGGTGGGTGGCCACTATTATCCACCTAGATCAATTGGAGTTGGTGTGACTTCACTACTCGAATTGTTGCACCTTCACTACAAGAATTTTACTTAAATATCACTTGATTGTATGATTCAAAATAAAAGGTTTTTAATGTGTATCTATATTATTCAAAAGTGATTCATTTACTTTACATTTTAGGGCTGACCTGTAAATTCTTGTTTTCACTTCCTTTATTCCTTTATTTAACTATAAGGTTGACCTGTAACTTCTTATTTACAATTCATATGATCATATTCAAAGGGACATATCTCCTCAACTTTGAGGAGCCACATGGCATGCCACCTATCATTGGAAACAACTCTGCAAGGGATATCAATCTATGGACGTTATATATGCATTTTCAATGTCCTTCACACTCTTTTTCTTCAACCAATTTGCAGGGATTCTGAAATTCTTCTAGGGTTGACATCAATGACAACCAATTTTCCAAAAAACCTAATATAGAAGATCAAAAGTGTATTTCTTACATAGCTAACTTAAAGAATAAAATAAAAATTGCTAAAATAAGAATGAACTCTCATGAGTTGCATAATGAAACTTGGCATTGGTCAATTCCTAAAACATTGTGAGGTGAAATAAATTTTCATATTTGTGATACTAAGGTGGAGGATGAAAACTCTCTCTCTTAGAATGTCCTACATATTCCCATATTACGTCTCATTTTCAAAATATTTATAACACTATCAATATTTAGAGCTTGTTAACTAATCAGGGGATCAAATTTTGCTCAAAAGTTAAAAGTGCTCGGATTTGCTTCAAACTGTACGAGAGCGTAGGCTTCGTCGTTGCAAACCTAACACAACTTGTTTCATCTCAAACAGACATCGGGAGCGAGCGATATTGCAATCTGTTCATAAAGTCAAACAGGCAAAAAAATGGTGTTGATTGTACAGTCCGTATAGGCTGACGTGGCAAAGCCATACGACCATACATGTGGTGACATGGTAGACTCTGGTTGGTAGGCGTTGGATGAATCCTGTGTCGACACGTGGTAGTTTTTTGGTCAATGATTGGGTGCCATGTGGCCCAATCATGGGCTGCCACGTGGCACCCCGGTATTGGTTGATTGTTGTATGTAAAATTATTGGAGTCCGTGGGGTTGGACCCCTAAACCTCCCCACCGCATCATCTTTCACAACATTCGCCCAACCGTTGCACCACCATTTGTTTCTTATTACATATGTGTGTTTAATTGTATTTGAATTTACACTATGTAATAAATGGAGGGGGGACGGGTCAGGGCTTAGCCCCGACCCGTGGTCATGTTGTTAATGTATGTGACCATATTGTATCGTGTGGAAGTGTTAAACCAAAACTCGTGGTCATATTTATATTGTATATAACTATGCCTTTGTTTAAAGGCGCGCAGAGTATTCACACATGTTTTCAAATGGAAATCGCATGGTTCTATGGTGTGCATATGACCATATATCACACAGTGTGTGGAGATGTATGGAGATTGGTCATATGAGTTATTACATATGACCATGACCAGAGCGGGGGAGTTAAAATGGTTTTCAAACGGTTAGCCTATTCTCCATAGCGCGAGGTCTTATGACCCCCATGTGCTCAGGTGCGAGGCAGTTAGGGCTGGCATGCCCATAACCATCCTATAGTTTGCATTGTTGGTGCAGTTGCACCTGGTGCTGGGTTTTTACGCTATATATTGTGTGTGTTCCAGGTTCATTTGAAAAGGGTGTGTTTTGTAGATGTAGAGACAACAAGCTTAAAGGGTGGAATTCCAGGAGGCCTAACTTCTTTGTTTTTCAACCGATTGAGGTGCTGAAAAAGACCAGCTAGGGGTTTTTGGATGCTCTGAAGCCATTGGAGCAGTTTGTTGGTCAGTTTGAGCATTGTAAGGCATGTTTTTTTATCACTTTGAGAAATTAATAATAATGATCCATTGGAATATGGACCAAGAGATGTAGCCCAAGAGAGGGGTGAACTCCTTTATCAATTGTTGTGCTTATGTGCTTATGTTCATTGATTATGTTGCTATCTATTTTTATCTTGCATGAGTAATCCTTTAATTAATGTGTTGCAAATTTGATCCATTTTCTTTTAACACATAACATTTACTTGCAATAATTTCAAGATTTCAAGTCTTCTTCAATTTTAGATCAAGTTGGTATCAGAGCACTGGTTTTTGAAGACTTGATTGTTTGCAAGTTTTGTTTCTGATGCTCACAAGGTTGAAACTCACGGGAGGAGAAGGTCAACTTGTGGAGCCAAGTTCTCATCAGACAAGGAGGAAGCATATACCATCACCGCAAGTTTCAAGGAGACATTCACCAAGTATGTCTCATGCAGAAAGTCATGAACGTGTTCCTACCGAAGATGAAGATCTCAGAAAGGATGTCATGGAGATGAGAGAGATGATGAAGATATTGATGGAAAGGAACATATTGTCGCAGGGTGAAGGCTCCAACCCTTCAAGGCATAAGGGAAGTAGTGGTGACAAAACTCCAAACGAAAATGGAGGGAATGGTGCTTCTCCACTACCCTCTCCTCCATCATCATCATCTTCTTATTCTTCTACCAGTTCAAGACCTATTCCGAATTCTCCAAAGGGGCATGGTAAAACTCCTTCGCAAATTCCTTCATTAAATATTGATATAAAATTTGAATTGCCAATATACAATGGAGAAGTTAAAGCTGAGAAGTTAGATAATTGGATACGTCAAATTGAAGTATATTGTAGAATACAAAAAATTCAAGATGATGAAACCAAAATTCAGCTTGCTTCATTAAGATTGGATAGTGCAACACTTATTTGGTGGGAATCCAAGACTTAGGAGGATATGAAAAAGCATGGTAAAATTTTGATTTCTTGGAATGATTTCATTGTTGAAATTAAAAAACAATTTTATCCATTGGCATATAAACAAAAGGCAACTATGGAATGGAAAATTTTTAGACAAGCTAAAGGATAGAGTGTGTAAAGCTTTATTCAAGAATTTAGGAGAAGAGATTTGGTTTTGGGAGTAGATTTGTCTTCTCAAGAAACTTTGCTCAAATACATTGAAGCTTTACATAGTTATTTGAGACATACTATACTCATGTTTAATCCTTCGAATCTAGATGAAGTTTGTGTACAAGATACTCATTTGGAAGCAAGAGGAAGGAATGACACTCATGAGCGTAACAAGAATATGTTCAACCATGGAGACAAGGGAAGGAAGAAGTTCAAGGGAAATGGCAGAAAGAATGTCGTTGTTAAGAAAGAGGCAGAGAAATGCACATGTAAACATTGTTCAAAAGATGGCCATGATGAAGACCATTGTTGGAAGCTTCATCCTGAAAGAAGACCCAAAAAGTTTGGCAACAACAAAAAAGGGAAGTCAAAGACTGCTGCGACTGTTCAACGGGATTTAGGTTTGGATTCGGGTGATGAAACGAAGATCACAGCCATGGGTTATCAAGGTAATGGTTCTATTGCAAGCACTAGATCTTCAAGTAATACTAACTTCAATGTAACTCAACAAGAGAAAGCGAGAATTGAACCTTTTCACATAAGGGTTGTTTCAAAGCATACTAAGATAGACACTTTATTTGATATTGGATCTCAAGCAAACCTTATTTCTGAAGAAACTATTAAGAAACTTAAGTTGGAAATAATTCCACATCCTAAGCCATACCCTCTTGGTTGGATATGTGATAATGCTAAGTTACAAGCAACAAGAAGGTGTAAACTTAGGTTTGCTATCACTGGAAATTTCGTTGATGAGGTAGAGCTTGATGTTATACCATTGGATATCTATGGTATTGTGTTGGGAAGCCCATATTTGTATGATAGGAAAGCTATTTTTCATCATCATGAGAATAAGTATCATTTTTTTAAACATGGAGTTGAGTGCATTGTTAGAGCCTACACAAAGAAGATAAATTTATCACTTATAAATGTGGGACAAATGAAGAGATTAGTTAATGCTAGTAAGAATTTTGTTCTCTTAATGATCAAACCTAAAGATGATGTTGAAAATGAAGCATTTCAAGGTTGTGATACAAAGTTAAAATCTGATCTATTTGAAGTTGTTAATCAGTATG
>ML799747.1:108472-141802 GCA_009831015.1 Picea engelmannii | reverse complement strand
TATACATGATGATGTCTGTGATGTGTTTTAATTTACATGTATTGTATAGTTTGATTTTCCTTAAATCTTATATGTGGGTAAGATACCAATCCATGATATAATTAGCTAACGAATCCAAAACATTATTAAGTTCACTTAGAATGTGTCTATATTCAATATAATTGAACATTCGTTCAAGACGGCGAACTTGCAAGTGTAGACATAGCAGGATAGGACTACGGATAGCGTAGACATGGTTGAGTTGATAAACCACGAGTTGGGAGTCTAAGTAGACAATGATGCGAGAGATACCTAGAGAGGAGGCTTGGGTCAACAGTCTAATGACAGCATGATATTATGCCATATTGTTGGTTGTTGGTCCTAAACAGATACCTCCTGATCTCACCACCTCATCAAATTGGTAAATAACCCAAGCTACTGAAGCAATGTTCTGGGTATGTCGACTGGCGCCATCCACGAACCCAAAAAATATAGGAAAGGAAGACGTCATATGTGCATGAAAACATAGGAACAGTCATGAGTGGCAATGATAAAGACTCGAGCACGCGAAAGAAATAGACACACCAAACTAAAATACAATAATGTACAAAGTACAGATGCTAGGTGATCTAGGCATAGTACTTTTTAAGGTAAATCTCGTTTCGGGGCTCTCCCAAGGAAATTCCATCGTGATCAACTAATTCGTAGGCACCTTTATGTAAGACACGCTTCACAATGTAAGGACCATGCCACATGGGTTCTAACTTTCCTGTCCCCAACTTATCGTGAGCTTGGTCGAAAATGAGGACTAAGTCTCCTTCTGTGAAAGTCCGAGGGTGGATGGATTTGTCATATTGACTTTTAATTCATTTCTGATGTGCCTCATTGATGAGAGAATCATCGCAACGTGTTTTGTCTAGTTTGGATAGATACAAGAATCGTTCTTCTTCAGTAGAAGTATGGGGTAGGATTTCTACTTTCAGTTTGAGTGATGGAATATCACACTCGATTGGTAGGACAACTTTAATGCCATAGACCAACTGGAAAGGAGTAAATCCAGTTGAAGTTTTCACAGAGGTGAGATAAGCCCAGAGAGTGGAGAATAGTTTTAGATGCCACGATGTTTTTTTTTCCCCTACCATGCATTCGATCATGGTTTTTAGGACTTTGTTGATAACCTCAACTTGTCCGTTCGCCTGAGGGTAGTAAGGAGATGAGTTTTCATGGCGAAAACCCAATTTGACATGTAACTCGCTCATCATCTGGTTTTTGAAGTGTGCACCATGGTCAGTGACAATGACATGTGGTACACCAAAACGAGTTATGATGTGGTTGAAGAGGAATAGAGTTGTAGTACGACCATCATTCAGGAAGGTAGGCATAGCCTCATCCCATTTGGTGAAGTAGTCGACGACAATGGTGATGTAACCATGCCCCCCGACTGAGGTAGGCTTACACTGCATGAAATCGATGCCCCATTTGGCAAAGGGGCCGATGGCAATGATGGGGTGTAGCACCGTAGGGTGGGTGCGTGCCTTCTTGTTAAAGATTTGGCAGGGTGGGCATTTTTTGACAGCCTCGATGCAATCTTTGAAAATCGAGGGCCAAAAGTAGCCGACACGTAGGATTTTTTGGGCTATGGCCATCCCAGAAAGGTGACCGCCACAGGCACCAAGGTGACAATCGTTTAAAATGCGTTCAACCTCTTTTTGAATCAGGCATCGCTAAAGGATGGTGTCAATACCACGGCGATATAAAGTGTCACCGAGAATGATGTAGCGGCAAGAGTGGTGGTGAATACATCGACACTCTTCGCGAGAGATGTTGGGATGAAAACATTGGGTTTGGAGGTACAGGAGAATGTCTCCGTACCAGGGATCAGAGGTGCTGATGAGGAAGAGAGATTCATCAGGGAGAGAGTCTCTAGGTTCAATGTTTTCATCGGCATGAGGGAGAGCACAGATGAGCTCAACAAACACCAGGGATTTTTTGGCTTTAACCTTTGTAAACTTGAGATTGAATTCTTGGAGAATCATGATCCATTTTGAATATTTTCCCCCAAGTACTTGACGTGTGAGGACGTGATACATTGGGTTGGAGTCTGCGATTACCGTGGTGGTGTGTAATAAGATGTAGTGGCGGAACCTTTGGACAGTGATAACGGCTGCCAGGGCCAGTTTCTCGACATGTGAATATCTGAGTCCGGGTCTAGATAAACTCTTTCTCAGATAATAAATCACATGTTCTTCCCTGTTGGGGTCTTCTTGAACTAACACCATGGCAATGGTGGAAGTATAAGCGGCCAAGTAAAGGATGTAATCCTTTGTATATTCAGGGGGATGTAACGAAGGTGCATGGGTCAAAGCGTGCTTGAGAGCGTCGAATGACCATTGAGCGGCGTCATCCCAGATGAAAGGGACGTTCTTTTGTAGTAACCACATAAATCCTTTAGTGATCTTGGAATAATTGCAGATGAAACGATGAAGAAAGTTTGCTTTGCCTTGCAAACTCTGGATTTAGGTTAAGTTGGTAGGTGGGGGTAAGGTTAAGATGGCCTTGATCTTTAAGGGATCCACCCTGATTCCATCTTTGTAGACAATGAAACCGAGGAGTTGACCATATTCGACAGCGAAAATGAATTTGTGTGGGTTCAGACGAATGCGGTAGAACCTACATCGCAGAAAAATCATGCGTAAATGATCAATGTGATCGGATCGATTTAGCGAATGTGCAGGTAAATCATCGAGATATGGTTCTGCTATATGTTTGATGTTATGAAAAGCATACGACATGGCTCGCTGGAAAGTGGCTCCAGCATTTTTAAGGCCAAAAGGTAGATTTCGGTAGGTAAAAGTTCCCCAAGGGAAGATGAAGGTTGTCTTGTGTTGATCAGTAGGCAAGATTTCAATCTGGTTATATCCAGAAAAGCCATCCATGAAAGAGACGATTACGCTCCCCGCACAATTATCGATGATTTGGTCGATGAAGGGCGTAGGGTAGTTGTCCTTGGGACAGACTTTGTTGAGATCTCGATAGTCAACGCAAACACGAATGGTCCCTTGTTTCTTAGAAACTGGAACAAGGTTGGAGACCCATTCGGTTAAAGGGACGGGATAGATGAAGCCAGATTTTAGAAGTTTTTCAACTTCTGCCTTTATAGCTGCAATTTTCTTAGGATGAACCGAGCGAAGCTTTTGATGAACCTGTTTCATGTTAGGGTAGGTTTTGATTTCATGTACGATGATTGAAGGGTCGATCCCTATCATTTCCTCGTAACTCCATGCAAAGACATCGCAGAATTCCTTGAACAAAGTGGTGTAAGAAACTACTTCGTCGGGTGTGCAATTAGCACCAAGGTTGATGTTTTCCATGACACCTTCTTTGATTGAAATGTCAATCATGATCGTGGTGGATATGTTACCCATGTTCCCCTCAGAGAGAGTATCTTGTGTGAGGATAGGAGATTGCGAAGCTTCGGTAACATCGGGAGGGAAGACAGATTGTATGTCTTGCTGGATTTCTTCCAGAGGTGGAAGAAAAGAGGATCGATGGTGGTTATCATCCCAAGGTAAGTCATTGATGCTGAGCATTTCCATGATGGATTCGTCTGAAGGAAAAATGTGGGAAATGTAATCAACTGCAGATGATAGGGAATCCAACCACGAGGGCACTGAGTAAGTATCAAGTGCCAATGAATGTGAATTGTTGGAAGAGGGAGAGGCATATTGAATAGTTATGTATGCGGCCTCGGCTGGGATAAGTGACATAGTGTCACCAAGCACATCGAATTCCAAAGGACTAGGCACAACCCAAGGGTCAGATGATTCCAGGGATTGATAAGGCATAGTTGAGATCATATTGACAACGAAAATATGATGTACAGTAGGTGTAATTGGTGTAGGGAAGGTACCCATGAGGCTAGAATATTTCAATAATCCAACACCAAGGCTTTCATATGTAACTGGGTGGTCTCCCAGAAAAGGAATGTTGTTGGTAGCAGGGATGCGAGAGTCGGGTGTACAGAAATCAAGATGATCGACGGTAACAATTTTTCCTTGATGGGGGAATTGTACACATCAAAACACCGATGAGGCGATGACAGTCATAGCATAGAACCAACTTCTTCCAAGTAGTAGGTTGTAATCGAGGGGATCATCGACCACATCGACGTCAACGGTAACAGTTTTACCGCCCAACTGAACGACTAAGGATTGTAATAATCCATGAGGATGAAAACCTCATCCATCAAAGGCACGTAACATGGTAGAAGATTTGTTAAGGGCTGGTGATTTCAAGCCTTTCCAACAGGCGAGAGACATGACACAGGTGGAGGCTCCCTCATCCAAGATAGTCCGGTGGATTTGTTGATTGTGGACAACAACATCAATTTGGAAAGCTAGCTGGTGGGAGAGTTGCGGTTGATGATCGTCCAGATTAAACATGATATTGTTTGATGACTCAGGATCAAAAACACCGATGGCAGATAAGAGTGTTCTACATTGGCTGGGGCAGTGTTGTAGAACTTCCAAGGCGGACATGGCACACGGGACTTGGGCCAAATCTTCTATGATGTTGTAATTTTGGGTCACCCCTGAATTAGGATTGAAGGTAGATTTCCAGATGGTGCTCTTAGGAGGGCATAAGATAGAGTCAAATGAAGGTTTCTCGATCTAGAGTGGCCCGAATGGAGGGCTAACAGATGGAGGATTGACGGAGGATGGTAACGGGTCTGACGGAGAACCGTTAGCGATATTCGGTTTATCAGGTTTAATTGGCATGTCATATGTCGTAGAGTGAGTAGTTAGATTAACTTCGTTAAACATGTAAATGTGGGCACTTGTCGAGGCCTCATCATGGGGTTGGTTGGAACTGCCCCCCGACGTGGGGGTTTTTTAACCAATGATTGTTGCTACGAAAAAGGATGAGTGAGCACAACGGGTTGTGAATTTCCCTTGAAAATTTTGGCCACTTCATCACGATGTGGGCAGTCCCGAGTGTAGTGATCGTCGCCACAAATGAGACATGGGAATTTTGGTTTTCGTTGCAGTTGTTTTCTGGCAGAAGGTGTTTGCGGTTGGGTCTTGGGTTGTTTGTTGTTATTGTTCTTCTTTGGTTTGTTTCTCACTTTCTTCTTGCCCCCAAGTTGTTGTGAAGGGGTTGACTGGAACACATTCACATCAGAGACCTAAGTTTAAGGAGGGGTAGAAGAGGGTGTAGTCGGATTGGGAGCAGCCGCCGAAGCGGGCCGCTAAATCGTTCCAGTAGACTCGGTAGCAGATTGAGTCTTGACGGAGCCAATAACTCCATCTGCATGCGAAGCAGTTGATGGTTTGGATGGATCGTTAGTGGCACGGGTAGCATTCGGTATCAAATCATACTGAGTACCATATTGTGAATAGACTAAGTCTAAGTACTGAGCTCGAGCAATGGCTTCTTCCTCGGTGACGACACCGCCCATGGCAACATCACGAGCAATCTGGGGTAACAGTGATTTTGTGAACCATTCTTCTAACAATTGGTCAGGAATGACCACTTTGATTAGCCTTCATCATCATATCCATTCATGGATATGATCATAGATATGTACCGAAGTTGTTTGATGAAGCGAGGTTAATATTTCAGTACCCGTCTCGTATCGAATGGGTAGTTGGAAGTGCATGAGGAAGGACATGGCGAGGGAGTTGAAATCGTGAAAAGATGCGTGTGGTAATTCAATATACCATTTCGTTGTGGAACCCATAAGTGTTGGTTGGAAAAGCCGCAAATGAATCGAATCGTCCATGAGAGAGTTGGATGAAAACCACAAATGGAAGGTCATCACGTGGTTGTTCGGGTCTTCTCCAGACTTTTCGTCGAATTTTGGGATATTAGAAGGGAGTTTAGCTGGAATAGCTGGCCAAATTGGAGAATGATAAATAGGATTATTCATTAACCAAGACAAGTCTGGAAGGTCCAGGGTAGCTAGAAAAGGTATTTTTTGGTTAACCTATGGGTAATGCTGGTGTGGCAGAGGGACACCAGTGGGGCCCAATACTGGGTTATGTGGATAATTATAACTCATGGGCCCTCTCATGTGAGGTTGGTTTTGACCAAGGTACATAGGATTTGAGATGTTTTGAGAAGTATGTGTGAGTGGAGGATGACCGGATGGGTTTTGCAGGTTATAGGGTAGGTTTGGCATTTGTCCATAAGGGGGTTGTTGCCGAGTCTGAACATTTTGTCCCATGGAGGCATGTGGGTTTCCTTGAAAAGGGACGCTCCACAGATTGGGTATGGTAGACACATTTTGTCCTTGTGATTGATGATAGACTCCGGATTGAGGGTGCCCCCCGAATGGAATTTGTCCTCCGGTGGGAGGATGCCCCCCAGCATTAGGGTTACCTCAAAATGGAATTTTTCCACCGGTGGGAGGATGCCCCCCAGTATGAGGTAGAGTTCCCAGGATTTGAGAGCCAGACATAAATGATTGATTGGTACCGCCGAGTGGATTAGGACCACCAAGACCAGTCCCTCCGGGTTGTGGGATGGGTATGGAACTTCCTGGTATAACTTGGGTAGTGGTTTGGGCAGTGGTGGCAGCGAAAGCATTCACTGCCCTGAATCCAAAAGGGAGTGTAGGTCTTGGTGTTATAGGGGTTCCAATCGGAGCTTGATTGACTATCGCGTTACCGCGGGGATAGTCGGAATGTGTGGGGACATTGTCGAATGGGCCATCTAGAGGGGAATTGTAGACCTTGGACCAATGGATGGTGTGTTCATACCAACGGTTGGTGTGGCTATAAAAGAGATGGTACCGGTGAAATGATTTGGGGGTACTGTGTAGGAAAAAGATGCATCGGCACCTTCCCCTGTTCCATAAATATCTCGCACCAAGCGTGGTGGACTTCGAACCATGTCTGCGGTCCAAAAAGGGTCATTGGCTAAAGGTTTTTGAGAAGACCCTTCCGGAATGTCAGAAGGATTAACAACAACAAATTCTCCAACGGAATTTAGGTGGAGGATCTATCGTTCGTATCCCTCTGGAATGCGGTAAGCTTCTGGAGATTCTGAAACAATTCAAAAATTCTCCAAAGGAATGGGAACTTCTTCCTGGGAAGTTGTAGTATTTTGAACCTCACTCTGTTGAGGATATCCCTCCATAGAATGAGGGGGTAAAGGGGTGTTTCCTTCCATATTTTCTGGAGGAAGTCCCTGTAGCCTCCATGAGCAGCGTGGAGGATCAATGTTGGCGGAAAAGAGTCGGCAAAAGAAATCTATGGACAACTAGCGAAAAGAGACAACACACGCTAAAAAATCTAAGAATCACAACCAAGCAAACAAGACCTTCTTTTGATGACCGTACTAGTTGGTGATGAAATCCAATGTCACGTGATCAAGTCTAGAAGGGGTGGGAATAGGGTGGAACAATTACAATGGCGACCTGCTTAACAGACTTACGCCTTGGTGCAAGATTCCACGCAATAATTATGGATTTACCCTCCAAGGAGCCCGAGTGAGTTTGACCAATGTATTCTCCAGGTACAGTGAGACTTCCTGTCACCGTCACCTTGTGTAAGACCCTAAAGATTATGGCCACTAAGGTTACCAATTCGCAGTCATCCCCTGGGCGGGAATAGTCGACAGTCCGATCCGAACGTACGGGCAGGGTATCAAGCCCGAAATCAACTAAAAGGATTCCACGCAGTAATTGTGGATTTACCTCAAAGTGATCCCCATAATACGATCTGACCACCACAATCAGTTAAACCACAGAGGGTTAGTCCCTGTAGCTTACCCGAATGCAACCTCGTACGTAACCCCTGTGTGAGAGGGGGATCCCAAGCAGACTTATATGATGACTGGATTTGACTCTCCCTAACTTAGGATGCTAGTGTTTGTTTTGGAAACTTTGGAGAGTTATGCTCACAACCCTAATCCAAAGTACTAAGCCTAGTCTATTGTTGGTGGAGGATCCTAGAAAAGAAAAAGTTTCGAATAATTTTTAATTAGCATTGATTTTTATGGTTGTTCTTTATGCAAAGGGGTGCATGGAAGTGAACCGAATGGAATTATGACTCAAACCCAAAGAGTGCATCAAATATGATAATAAATCATTTCCTTTCTATGAACATCTATCTAAGGGAGAGAGAGAAAGTTTTTTTCACTAAGAAACACTTTTAAGGAATGTCCTCAAACAATTCTTTTCTCAATCAAATCCTGATGTAATGCTAAAACTTTTTGAGATGCCTTCTAATATGCACAATCAATCATGCATATGTTTTTTGTTGTTTGTATATGAATAATGATTAATTCAACACAATTCTCATCTTGCTAATTATCTTTTTGTATGAATTAAAACCAAACTAGCACAAGCAAAAGTCATACAAACAATACACCCTTTCGTTGCATTCAAAACGAAAAGCGAAAGAAAAGAAACAATCAAAGAAAAAGAAAAAACTTCAAACCCAAAAAGAAAAGGTCGAAGAACACTGATCTTAACTAAAATCAAGATGAAGAGGTCTGCAGGCCTTTGATGACCTTCACCAGAGTTTTTACTCAGTTGATGAGAAGAGAAGAACAATGCATGGGTCTCAAACTTCAATCAACAAAAAAACTCAGCAACAATAGTGAAGAAGGCTACACGATCCAACTAGTAAGATGTTTATTCTTCAAGCAAAAGACAGATGTGAAGGCTGGAAGGGAAGAAACATTGACTCACAAGGCTACTCAACAGAAGAGACACAGCGGAAAAACCCATAAAAAGCAATTCAGGAGGGTTTTTTGGACTAAAAGAGGTTGGCGCTCTGTTGCCAAAGTAAAGGAGCATTATAGTGCTCTGTGCAAGGCTATGGGGGAGCGTTGGCGCTCTGTTAACACTAGGACAGGGGAACCAGGGTCTAAAACTCCCAAAAATGTCAAGAAAATAAAAAAAATTGCAATTCAATTCCGACAATTATGCTAAGTATGATGAGGTAAGGAGCCAATTAGCTTATCAAACCAATCAAAAGAGGAGTGAACCAGGTCTGAAACAATCAAGGGATAGAAGAAGTTCAATGAGGAGAAAATCAAAATAAGAAGTTTCGATTTGAGGCTATCTCCCCAGTGGAGTCGCCAGTTTCTGTTGTAGGAAAATCTCCCTGCGGACAGGTAGATCGCCTCTAAGAGCTTGACCCTAACTCTAGACCGAAAATGCTTAACGTGGACACTGACTTCCTTTCAAATCTATCTAAGACAACACATGAGAAGGAAGAATGACAGAAGTACCTCTTTATCAATGTTTGTCCCTGCATGCTCCTAGTTGCGCTTCGATCCTTTGCTTCTCGCTAGATCCTATGGACAAAACAAGATACAACCACTTTCAATTCTATTGATATTAGCTTGAAAACAGATCTATCAATTAATGATAAGTTCATGTGACATTATACACAAACTAGAAACAAACAGGCCAAGCGTGTCATATTGATGAGAATAACGACAATAGTACTTACAATCGTAGATGCGAATGCGGCATCTTCGTTGGGTCCTCTTCATCTAACCCTTGCCTGAAAGATCCACAACCTGGACAACAACAACTTCACTGATCACTCTCCTTTGGATGACTGTGTGTTTTCTCCAAGATCATAAGTTTCATACCAGCAGTTCTTCCCCCTTTCCACCATCATAGAGTCTGCTTATATAGGTTAAGAGGAGCTTAACCTCTTGAGTTATCTTTAGAACAAGTTGGGAACTTCCTCCTTAGATCAGGGATCTCTTGATGAAACCAAGAATTCGAACACAACTGCCTCCTAATATCGAAATATCCTCCCCTTATTCTCCTCAACGGGCCAACTACTGCCCCAGATTAGGTAGTGCTCCCTTAGAAGGGGCATCAGAGCGTTGTAGCGCTCCTTGGTAAGCTGTGGAGTGGTGCCATTGCTCTCAATATGAGCAGCACTCCTTCAGAGGGGGTAGGGGAGCATTATAACACTCTCTGAAGCATTGTAGGGGAGCGCCAGTGCTCCTAGAGCTGATATAGAGGAGCCCTCCCCCTCAGAACCTCTGCTTCAGAGCTCTCTTCAGGTGTCAAGAGTTATTTGTCTTCAGTAAACCAGTTCTTCTTCATTAAATCAAGAACATGATATGTTTTAAGTGTCTCCTTAGTGTCATCGGAATGGAAATATGCTCAAACATCATTTGCGACACTTGCGACCAACTTGCGACACTTGCGAAAGTTGTAAGGAAGATGCGACACTTACGACAATTGAGAGGAACATGCGACACTTATCCAGCTGAGTAATTTTGACGTGTAACATATATGTTGTGACAAATGTATCATGTTTATGTATATGTGATGAGGTTTTGATGTGATAAATTCCAATATAACACTAGGTTAGTCATATTATCTTCTATTTTATTAAATTGTCTTGGAATATGTGTAAATATGATTGAATCAAAGTTGTGAGATAGTAGTCTAAATTGTAGGTATTTATGAAAGAGGAAAGGATCACAAACATGATATACATTGTTGAGATGTAGGAAGATGAGTTGGGAATATAAGACAATGCTAAGGTGATGAATGTGGTGGTGAATGGATATGGCTAGGAGACCAATTATAGTGGCATATTCATCTTGGTTGTTGGTGGTTGAGCCCAAAAAGATGCCACTGGAGTGGGGAAACACATGTGAGGGGGTATAGATGGCCCAAGCAGTCAAAGTGAGATTCTGGGTCTAGTGATTGGCATCATCAGCGTAGCTTATGTGCTAGGCTGATGGATGATGCATATGTCAATAGCATGGATGATAGATCAGACTTTTGGAATGGTGGCAGAAAAGAAGACTAAAAACTATATAGATGTGTACAAAGAAAAACCTAAGGTAGAATGGATACGCTTAGGCATAAAAATTATTTAGGTACAACTCGTTAACAGGTTCTTTGAGAGGGTACCCTTATTAAGAGGCCATTATGTATGCCCCCTTAGTGAGGAAGTGTTGGACGATGTAGGGTCCATGCCATAAGGACTCAAATTTCCCATGGATGAGGGTATTGTGGGCGATATGGTAAGCTAAGACGATATCTCTTTCAATAAATGAGCGAAGGTTGACATGGCGGTCGAAGGTGGATTTGGATCATTTTTTAGCTTCCTTATTGTTATGTAATGAATATCGATGATCTTCATCCAACTACTCTAAGGTCAACAAATGTTGCTCCATTGGAGTAGTGTCATGTAATAGCTCGATGCCAATGCGTAATGTGGGGATTTCAAACTCGATAGGGAGGGTGGATTCGATCCCATGGATGAGGTGGAACGACGTAAAACTGGTGGTAGTCTTGACTGTCGTTCGATAATCCCATAACGTGGAAAATAACATATTATGCCAGTTGGTCTTATGTTTGTTGATGCTATGTTGTAGCATGGTTTTGAGGGCTTTGTTGAAAAACTTGAACTTTTTGTTGGAATGAGGGTAGTATGGGGAGGAAAACTCATGGGAGAATCATAAATTTGAGGAGAGTTCTACGAAGATCTTGCTCTCAAATTTTTTACCATGATCAAAGACTAATTGTAGTGGGACTTTGAATTGGGTAATGACATAGTTGAAGAAAAAACATGTTGTTGTGTCAGCGGTATTGTTGAAGGTGGGCATGGATTTGACCCATTTAGTAAAGTAAATGACTTCCACAACAATGTACTTGTTTCCATTACTAGATGGAGGATTGCAAGTCATAAATTCTATGGCCCATTTGTAGAAGGGGCTGGTGGTGATGACTAGATGTAGAAGAGATGGTGGGGCTCATGCTTTCTTTGCATAGAGATGGAATTTTTTGCATCACTTGATAGCGTGGATATAGTCATGAAATAATGTGGGCCATAAGTAACCTACTTGAATGATATTTTTTTCGGTGGACATACTCGAAAGTTGATCACCAAAAGCGCCTCTATGACAATCGTTCAAAACTCTGTCATCTTCGTCAATGGTCAAACATCGACGAAGGATTGTGTCGGCCCCGAGTCGATAAAGAACCTCTCTGATGAGGAGATATTGAGGGGCCTAATGGAGAATGTTTTGATGATCATATCAAGAGAGGTGAGACCCAAACTTCTATGTTTGAAGGTAGATGAGAAGGTCTTCGTAGCAGGGGTCATCGAAGGGGATGAAGAAGAGGTGTTCATTGAGGAAACCTATATTGACGAGGGATGCTTTAGCGTCTGAGGTAAAATCCATAATGAGTTCGTCGAGGAAAAACAATTTCTTGCTTTTGGGATTTGATAACTCTAGGTCGTATTCCTGGAGGATGATAATCCATCGAGTAATTTTTCCATTAATTTTCTTGCGACTAAGCAAGTACTGCATGGGTTTGGAATATGATATGACTTTAGTAGTTTGAAGCAGGATATAATGGTGCATCTTTTGGACTACGAGGACAAATTCTAGGGCGATTTTCTCATCATCATTGTACTTCAGGGGTGGCCCTGAAAGATTTTTACTGATGTAGTAAATGACATGTTCATGCCCGTCATCCCCTAATTGGAAAAGGACTCCTTCTACTGAGAAGGATGAGGATGACAAGTAGATGATGTAATCACAATCATAGTCTGGAGGACTAATCAAAGGGTAATTGTATAGGGAATATTTCAAATCATCGAAAGTTGTTTGAGCATGTTTTTCCCATCGAAATGGGATATCATGATGTAGGAGGTGAAGGAAAACATGTGTGCAGGTTGTGTAGTCTGTGAAAAATAAACATAAAAAGTTGGCTTTTCCTTGCAAGATCTGTAGTTGGTGTAAATTTCTCAGTGGGGGAATTTCCTTGATAGCTTGGAACTTGAGGGGGTCTACTGTGATGCCATGTTGGGAAACAATGAGCCCAAGGAGGCATCCGGAAGTGATGCAAAATATGCACTTGAGTGGGTTCAAGCGGATAAGTCATCTAAATGTTGAGTTCATTTTTTGGATCGAGCAGTGAGGTCGTCCAAATAAGTGAGGATGATGTGAGAAATATCATGGAAAAAATAATTCATGGATCATTGGAACATAGCACCTACATTCTTGAGCCCAAAAGGCATAACACGATAAGAAAAATTACCCCAAGGGGTAGTACAAGTGGTTTTATACTAATATTCTAGATGGATTTGGATTTGATTGTAGCCAGAGAACCCATCCATAAAGGAAAATTCTTCATGGTCGACACAGTCATCGATAATTTGGTCAATGAAGGGTGTTGGAAATTTGTCTTTGGGACAAGCATGGTTGAGTCATGAAATTCTATGAAAACATGAATAGTGCACATTTTTTGTTAACGGGGATGGAGTTGGATACCCACGAAGTGTACACAATGGGTTAAATGAACCCGATAGAGTGTAACTTTTCAATTTCATCTTTTATAGCCACATCTTTGGATGGGTGAAGGGGTTGTTTCTTTTGACGAACTAGGGCGATCTCTAGCCAAGTGTCAACGTGATGTTCGATGATAGATAGATCAAGGTCAGGCATCTCCGTATATGACCGAGAAAAAATATCTTAGTATTCCTAAAAGATGGATTTGTAAGTTGTGATTTCTTCAGGGGAGCATGCAGTGCCAATGGTGATTTCTTCTACGATTATCATTTTAATGGAAATGTCGATTTTGACGTTGGGGAAAAAGTTGGCCATGTTGCCTTCTTCAAAAGAATCTGGGCCAGGGATAGGTTTTTTGAACCAATCTATATGTCCTGAAGGAATAAAATACTTGGTTTTGATTTTGCATATGGAGGCTTGACTATGAAGGTGAAAGGCCTCGTGTGAGAGAAAAATTGCTCGATGATGGAGCACATTCCATGGGAAATCTAGGGTAGTGAGTTCCTCTAGGATATCTTCATCGCAAAAGAAAATGTGAGAATACAGGGGATCCTGGGAGGTGACCAGGGGAACTGTCAATGGGTGAGTGTCCTCAAGTGGCAAGGACGTAGAGGGGATATCGCATACAGGGTGTGATGGTTCACTTTACATAAACCAAATGTCTAGGCACTATGGGTGATAAACTATGGTGGGGCACAAGATCTCCTACGGGAAATTTACTGGAGAATTGGGAGGATTCAGGGGAATATCTTTAGATAGTCGAAATGTGAATGATGGAGGGATAGGAAGTGACTTAGTTTTAGGGGAGATAATATTGACATTATCTGGAGAGTGCATTGCCAGTTGTGAAGTGGTCGAATGAAGTTGAAAATGGGTTTAATGATGACCTCGGTATCCAACAATCAAAGGACATTGATATGTGAAGTGAGCAAGTGAGTCATGAAGAGCACAAGGACATCTCATCCTCTTAGGGACTGATGAAGAGACATAAAAAATGTCAGTGAAATGAGCACAAGTAAGGGGTAGTAGAGGGGGAAATGGCCGATAGGTTTGGCGTACTGCAGCTAATGTCTGGAAAAAATGAGGTAGAGCTAGGAAATGATGAGTTTAGTGGAAATAGTATAAATATATGGAGGAATCCAATTTGGTTCACAAACCCTTATTGCATGCAGTGGAGGACTCTGGAGTAGCAGTGGAAGTACTTGGTGGAGTGGCGAGCAATGTGGTGGCTCGAGAGATTTGGATCAGATTGTGTAACTTGGGAAGAGTATGGAATCTTTTAGTGGGGTTCCCATATCTTTCTCATAGTGATAAAGGTGGCTGAACTTTGGGGGGAAAGTGGAGTTGTGGCCTCTTTCTTCTTTCATCTTCCCCAATAGTGATAGTGGTGCCAACAATGGGGGCGATGGTGGCGTGGAAGGATCCTATACTGGAATATGCATCGGTATTCCCTCCGTTTGAGGAGGGAGAGATGGTTGAGGAACCTGTTAAGGCGTCCTAAATACCTTTAACTCAACAACAAAAACCAAACCTGCCACCGAGGCCCAATTAGACTCTGCAACATTTAATGGTGGAATGGTTCTCAAGATCTTGTGATCTGGCCAATTAATTGATGGGATTTACATTTTCTTGTGAAGGCTTTTCCTTCAATTTGAAAACTCTCTTTTCTTATAGGTGGGATTGATACAATATAAAAGCCGGTATAAACCAACTAGGTAACAAAGTGGGAAAACTTAACTACTGGAAAAAGCTAAGCTTGGGATAACCCTTTTACTCTAGCATGAAGACAATGATTTCTACCACATGCCTAGTACTAATACATTAACCTGTTGGTATTCGAATATGACTGAGATATGATTATCAGAAATAAAACATGCATGTGATAAACAATGGAAATAAAAAATAATTCCCTTAAATCTGATCATCAATCACATAATAACACAACAATTTAATTTTCATCATCAAAGACAAGAACTGTAAAACATTGAATCATATAACTTATCAATATATTTAGAAGCTCTTAGTTGTTACAACATCCATTCATGAGATGAAATTAGAAATAATTCTTCTCCACATCCAATCATACATACTTTTGATGCAAAACAGAAACTTGTCTCTGGTCCTAAACATGACTTCTCAATTAAGGAAGCTCCGAAATAGTTCTTTACAAAATCCGAAAATGAGGGTCTTTGCAAAAACCATTGACCCTTGACTCATAGGTCAATCCTCCTATTTATAACATAATATTAACTAAAAATAACTATTAAAGTGTATCTAAGTAAAACAAAACTCGCTACATGGCACTTTCTTCTATTAGTCTTCACAAAGTCATCAAATGGTCTCATTTGAGTGGATGAATCCTCTCGTATTTTGACCACTTGATGAAGAGATCCTCGCATGTGTTAGCATACAAGATTTTGTGTTGTTCAATTGGGGTTGAAAGGAACTCTCGGATCTCTACTGCCTATGCACGATACTTGACAATTTTGGCACTTAACTGCTCCAACATGGCTAGTGATTTGATCTAGTGCTCCATGAACTGATTCACCTATCCTGACACCATATCTACCACCTTTTCTATTTCCCTAGCCCATGATGAGTCTTATTTAGTGTGCAATTTGACTATGTCACGCAAGTCGACAAAGTCATTGGGTGCGCCAAATTCCAGGAGGTCGATATATCTCATTTCCTAGTTGATCTTGGTCTATCTTTTCTCGCATTCGACCCATTTCTCTTAGAATTCATGGTGAGGTTACTGAACCATTTTAATCCAATATTCAACTGATTTCCTTATGAGTTCAATGTTTCTTTCCCTTAGCACCCAGATGTCATTCTCTTCACTATCTCGACCTTCTTGCACTGCACTGATATAATCAATCCTCTCCACGGATTGGTGTGATTTCTCAAAACACCTCTCCATATCCTTGTACGTCGCCAATTCCACGAGGGTGTCTTATTGAAGCTCAGCTATCCTCACAGTGAATAGGTTTCGTTCATCTATAAATTTGATGTAGACCTCCTTGAATTCACTCCTTAGGAACACGACGACTTGTGTGGTGTCTTGGTAATACTTTGCGAAGTGGCACAAATGTTCCAATTCTTTCAAAGAAACAACCAGGTCCTCTTCATCCCTTTTCACTCTATCCATGGTGGAATTTGTGATTTCCATCCCTACATCGATAAGTTTAGATTTCTTGGCATGCTCTGTGTTAATCAGTTTTTCCTCTGTGGTGATGAGGATGGAGTGATCTAGAGTGATCCTCCTTTTCTTGGTGGTTCTATGCACGATAGATTTCCTTTTTTGATCATAAGTGATGGAATGTATGTTAGTGACTTCATCCACAAGTTTGGAGATTTGTTGATATCCCTAGTTGATCATATTTCCCAGGCTCTCGAAGGTATATATTTTCTCACGATTGGGTTCTTGAACCTCCTCCATGTGTTCTGAAGGTCTAGCCTTTGTTTGTCTCTCATCGGGAGGCTGACTACCAGCTGAAATTGAAACATCGAGGTTAGGCTTGGTACTTACTTGATAATCAGTCATTGAGATGTCCATTTCTTGTTGTGGAGCCTCTTCTTTTTGTTCACTCGACCCTGGCTCATCCTTCAGACTATTTGCTTGGGTCTCTAGTGCATCAAGAAGCTCAGTGTCTAAGACACTTTCAACCTCTTGTTCATTCTTTGGAAGGCCCTTAATTTAAGAATCAGAAGCTGAGGAAGATGTCGTCTCTGGCTCCTTTTCCTTCGTGATTGGTACGGGGGTCACCATGGATACCTCTAGGATCTATTTGTCATCATAGATGTTTATCAATTCATAGAGGGGGTTTGGTGCACTTTCTCTCCCTGATGTTTTGACTATCTCCATCTGAGATGAAACATTCCCTGGTGATTCAGCCTATTGCATTGTGATTTCAGGGTTGTCTAACATGACGATTTCATCAATGTCTATTAGTTCAGGGCGACTTGGGCCTTCCTATATTTCATCTAGGTTGTCAGCAGGGGATCCCATCATTCCTATGAGGTCCAAGTCATATTTCGGATGATCAATCACTCACTGATCATGTTCCATCATGAGAAACCCCCTTGCTCATGTGTCTTGTGTCATAAGGAAACCTTTATCCTGCACCAGAGCTACTAAGGGAACCTCTGCTACTTATGCCTCTATCATTTGAGATGATTTCTCTATGGTTTTCTCTTGTTCATCCAGGCTCATGGATTTGAACCTGGTCATTTTGGGGTCGACCATCCTTGCCACCACCTCGTCCTAGTCTTAGGTATTTTCTCTGAAGATTTCATCTTCAAATTTTTCATGGGTGTATTGCTAATAGGACAACACTTACAAAGCATGTTTCAAGACCAGACCCTTTGGATCATGCTTGTAGAATCAGTCTGTCTAGAATCTGAAATCTAGTTGTCTCAACCCTTATTGTTTGGCTTGAGCTGTTTCCTTCACCATGTAGAAGCCTACATGAAAACCATAAGGTATGAATGCTTGCTTCCAGTCCTTAACCAAGGTGGCATTGTAACCTTGCAGGATGGTTTGGTAGCATATCTCTCCCACTACAAGCCAATTAGAGACATGACCTGGTAGAATAAGTGGTTCTCTGGTGGCCCCAAACACCTTGATGTAGGTGGCATGCTCATCCAAGTACCAGTGGCCCACCTTTGATATCATCTTTTTGGCCACATCCAATAGTCTTGGGCATTCTTTCTTAAAAATAATGAAATAAATACATGCGATGAATTCATCACAGATGAGGGAGTAAGATTTCTTGTACCTATTCTCGCATAGGATGTTGAAATATACATGGACCAGGAGCTCTGTGAAGTGCCAATTCAGGTTCATGCTGGTGAAAATGTTTCTATCGCACATGACATCAAGTAAATATGAATCCATGTAAAAGGTTGGTGTCTTTCCTTCCTTCGGCATCTGAGCTTGTTTTATGAATAAGTTCAGTTTCTTAGAAATGATCGCTCCCTAGTTGAAGTTGCTCCTGAAAATTGCTAAGGGTAGTCATTCCTATAAAAATATGGAGCAGTGCTTCTCTCCATATAATCATCATATGAGATCCATAAAGTAGATGTATGGCTCCCTTAAGTTGGTCATCTGGTACCAACCAGTGCTCTTGTTGGTGTATTTCTTGTCTTACCTCCACCATGAGGCCATCACCCGACTGGTGTCATGGCACTTGTATAACTTAATGACAAAATATGTATTCAGTCACTCCTCGAGGTCTCGTATTTTGTAGTATTTCTGAACTTCTATCGGAAGGAACACCCCGACACACCCCCCATTTTCATCATTTATTAAACACTTCTGTGTATCTGTGTGGTCGATGAGCCACTTCAAAATCTATATACAGGGGAAAATGGGGGTTCTTCTCGCAACCATATGAAGGTACGACCATCTAATGTTTGGAAACACCTTTTTGTCAAGATCTCTCACATATGGATCACTATGATGGATATATTTTGGGTATTCCTCCTGGATGATCTTTTTCAAGAGATATCCCCAATGTGGGAGTGTCGTATTGGACCATGTTCTTTCCTCTATATCTCCAAAGGCCAAAGGCTAAGAAAAAACCTTCTTCATTGTTTTTTTTATGACAAGTTTTGGTCTCGGAGTGTATTCAAATTATTTTGAGACCCCTAGAGAGGAGCCTTCACTTAACTCCGGCTCTTTCAACTTCGACACTCTCGGTGATCATCTAGTAGTTGGCTTTGTTGGAGGCATTGTTCCTGTAATAAAAATAAACTTTCAGATAATGTGTAAAGAACAAAACCGAATAAAAATATATGAAATGTAACCATGTAAAACCCACAGACTTGGACACGTAGCTGAAAACTCTTACTAAACCTGATTATTTGCTACTCATGAGATCTCTGCATCTTTCGAATTACTCATCTTACTTCTCTGGATGCTCTGAATTTCCTTGTGCGCAAAATGATTTCATTTACAATGTCTGAAGAGAATTTAAACCAGGGAAGAACTTACTGTGTCGCATCATCCATTCGATTCAGGTGATGAGTGAAATTAAAACAAATCTGTCGCCGAATCTCTGCAACTTAAATTCATCGTGGGTTGACGGAAGAGAAACGGGGGGGGGTGATGTGGTCTATCAGGGATTTTAAAGTGGCTTCTTTGATTGGTGCACGAGGTAGAAACTAACGAAGGATTTGGTATTAATTAGCCACTTAAATGATCAAAATCTAATCGCATCTAACACTGAAACATCCCATTGTGTCTCTTTCTCAGTGGGTGAATCAGATATTGGGGATGTGAAATGGAATTTTTCATCGATGTCCCTCACAAAATATCTAACACTGATCAATATCATCATACAATGATGTCATGGAAAAAATGACTTGGAGGTGTGACTTGGACTTAGGGGACCAAAAAAAATGAATCGAGGAAAAACTAGACCATACGGTTCTCCAATATCGCAAAGACACGTGGCATTGAAGACAGGTGGCCTAAGCCATGTGTATTAATTAGAGTCAAGACTTTCCTTAAGTTATGAATTCTAAAACAAGCCTTGTCTTGCCAATGCCAAAAGGTATCCAGGGTCGGCGATCGACGATAAAACTATCACACATTTTCTTCGGATTAACTTCTTCGCAAAAGTCCCGATGCCAAAAACTCATCGATGATCGGTGATCAAGAGTATATTTTAGCACGAAAGAATGTCTGTGGAAATCCTTTTAGCATTTCCTCGATTTTGATAAGCATGTATGGCATCGACTATCGGCGATATATTTTCTTTCTATGTTAATACCTATTTCTCTCTTATTTTACTGATGCTGAAGGGGATTGGCTATCGACGATATCCTTATGAAATGATTTTCATAATAAAAAGATTACTTTTGCTAATACCAATGAATATTTGAGCATAGCGACTGAGGTTTCCTGAGTGGTTATTTTCCATATTTGAATTCCTACCGATGTCAAATCTGAGTGCGTTGGGTGAAGTGTTTTGGATTTTGATTCTTTATTTAGGGGTTAAGGCCTTTTAAGTCATGGGGTTTCATAATTTAAAACAGACATGAAAATATAATTAGATTCAAGATAATAAGCAAAGCCAAAAATTTCTCAAAATGAAGTTGAATTAGACAGTGCAAATATAAAGTGGTACCCAAAAAATGAAAAAATGACATAGGATTTTTAGGGTGTGTTGAGTGCTCAACAGAACCAATGTAGGTGGATGTAGATACCATACAGGGATGACAAGCACCATGTTAGGAAGGGTAAGGGTTGTAGCTACCTGGAATGCTTGGACTCCAGGTGGGGGGTAGAAGAAGGGAATTTGGGTAATGGCTTGGGGAACTGTATCCCAAACTAGGATTTTCCCCTGGAGGGGAGGAAAATCAGGGATCAGTGGTGCAGTGGGGTTCTGAGGGGATTCCTGAGGTAATGGTTCTTCAAATGGTGGAATTTCGAGGTGAGAAGAGACACCAGTGGGAGGAATAGTGTCTTTGATATTGGATCCATTAGAATATACTACACACACTTGTGTTGAAGGGTGTAGGAGGGGTGGCGTTCCGTGATATGCCCCAAATAAAGATGTTTCCTTGAAAATGTCAAGACCCATGTCGATGAATGAATTATATTCTGATCTAGTGCAGACAAGGGGAAGAATTTTATCAATGTTGGTGGAATGGTTAGGCTCATAATGTGTGATTTGGTTGGTGGTGATGATCTTCCCATTGTGGGGGAACATCATCATTCGAAACACAGAAGAGGCCACCACCTTCGTAGCTTACATGTAGCTATGTCTGAAAAAAATATTGTAATCAAGTGGGGCATCTATAAATTCAATGTTGATGAGGATGGTTTTTCTCCCGAGTTCGATGGGGACATTTTGGAATATCCCTTTAGGGGATGAGGGTCAGCCATCATAGGCTCTCAGGGTGATGGTAGATGGTACTAGCTCAGGGGAACCAAGTTTTTTCCATACTACTTTGGGCATGATGCATGTGGATGTACCTTCATCGATAATACATCAGTGAACTGTGATGTTATGAATCTTAATTGGTATTTGAAAATATACCAGGGTAGGGAGGTGTGGTTCTCCACTATCTAGATCAAAGGTGATGAGTGTAGTATTAGCTAGGTTGATGGCCCCTAAGGAAGAAAAAAAGGACTTCCACTGAGTTGGATAGGTTTGGAGGACCTCCAATACAGATTTGGTTGCAAGAGAGTAAGTTAAGTCATTGACCGGACTGTAGTTATTGGATTCCCTAGCATGAGGGTTATTAACATTCCATCATAATGGAACATCGAGTATCTGAATGTTTGGTTCATTTTTATGGAATGGAATCATCAAGGGTTGTCTGGTTGTAGATGGAGCCACTTTCGAAGTGGTTGGGGTAGATTTAGGGGGAACACGATACTGGTGACCATGTGTTTGTAAACGAATTTCTTCTTCGTTAGTAAGGAGGATGTTGTGATCGACCAAATTTCCAAGTTGAATGGGACTTGGGTTTTGATACTACCCCATTTGGGGTATAGCAAGGTGTACCTATTGTTGGGTATTCATCACACCTTGGTGTGGAATGGGGTTTTGGAAAACAGTCGGAGGTGGTTTTTGCAGATACTATTATGGGGCCTGCTAAAGGGCAGGTGAAGCTGGAGGCCATTGCACATTCATGGAGTCTTTCACCCATTTGAATTCGACAATTTGGGGGAAATGATCTGTATAATGTCCATACTCACCACCGAGAGTGCAAGGAAATTTAGTCCAAATATTGTTGTTGTTCTTCCCTTCTCGTTTGTTATTATTGTTCCCTTGGGTGTTTCAGTTTCCTTGATTCTAGTTTCCCCCAACGGTATGGTTGGGTTGGGGTTCTTTTTCTCCTGGTCCCAGGTTATTATTGTTTTGGTTTTTCCCTTTCTTCTTGGCATTATTTAGCTGATGGGATGGATTTTTGTATTCAACTGTTCAAAACTATGAAGTTGTTGAACGAGAGAGGGATGAACAAAATTAACACCGATATGTGGGTGTCCATGTGGAGGAACAAGAAACATAAAATATGGATTGTTTTGTTGCAATGATCCATAGGGTTCATAGGAAGGTGAAGGGATTTCACTAGTTCCCATGTTATATGTTGAGTAGAAGGTGTACGGGAACTTGGTTGAGAGGTTGAACACATCATGGGTATCGGTGAGGGCCCACTCATGGGTGGGGTGGGAGAAACAAGATATGGTTGTTGGTAAGGGGGAAGAGGGTAATAATATGGCCCTCCATATGGTTTTGGATATTGAGGTGCACCATAAACAAGTGGTCATTGGTTGTAATATTGTTGGTGCGTCATGGAACCAATCAACCCATACACATAGTGGTACATCCCAGGCTAGGCCTAGCCAAATGGTGTGGGTGTAGGTTCATAAGGAAACACTGTGTATAAGTAACATGAATAATCATAAATGAGGTCAAATTGTTGAGCCTTGATTATGGCCTCCTCCTCTGTCTAAGGGAAGGTGGATGCAACATCCTTGGAAATAACAGAGACAAGTGATTTGAGAAACCAATCAAGACGTTGTTCTTTGGTGGTTTCCTCTTTTCAAAAACTATTACATTGATGTCATTCATGGATGTGATCAGTTATATAGATAGTAGTAGTTTGTTTGAAATTCGAGAGGATTTATAAGCTAGAATCATGGATAAATTGTAGTTGGAAAAAGGATAAAAATACCTTGTCCAATGATTCAAAGGTCACATGGGACCCTGATTTTGTGTCCACATACCATTTGGTTGAGGAACCATTGAGAGTGCATTGAAACAACCTTAATTGGATGGAATCATCCATGATGTTGTTTTAATATCACCATAAGTGGAAGTTCATAACATGGCTGATTTGATCATCCCGTAGTTTTCCTTCAAACTTTGGAATATATGAAGGTAGTTTGGTAGGCATATTGGGATCATTCGTGAGTTTCGTTAAATAAAGAGTGTTAAGGGATGCCAAGTATGGAATAGGGAGAGATGGTCGAGGATTAGTTCCAGCCATTGTGTGAGTAGGTGGTGGACATGTCCCTTCAGAGGGATTGAGTGGGGTGGTACTTCTCCCTTGAGAAGAAGTTTTCCTCCCACCTCCTTGTGAAGGAGAACTTGTGGATGGATGGCCTTAGGAATTGGACCCAAGCAAAGTCGAACCAAGTAAAGATGATCCCAAAATAGTAGCACTCATGAGCGTGTGATATGGTTGAGCTCATGAGTTGGAAAAACTAGGGACTCCTCCAAGAACAGGAGGAAGATTTTGCAAGCGTCTGGAATGACAGGGATTATGTGGGTCCCCTATGGTGTCTGACTAGCAAAGTGAATGTGTGAAAGTGGTGATAAGAGAAATAAATGAACAAGATATTTGTATAATTTGGACCTTCACAAGATAGTACAACTCACAATGTTAAGAACCCAATACTGAATACAAAAGCACCACAATAGATATAGAAGAACAATATAAAAAATCACAACTTTGTTATATCAAAATCCTTGAGGTAGGGAAACACCGTACAATGGATCCTATTATGGAAGGGATCCTCTCCTGTTCACTTGCCTCTTCGAGGGGGCTTCCTCCTATTGAGATACTTCTCCAAATACAATACTTCTCTTCATGTCTCATTACATTTCTCAAATCCATTTATATAGTGCTACCATCACCTAAGAACATTCTAGAGGAGGAATCTTCTAGAAGTAGAACCTTCTAAGAAGTCCTCTTACATTTATTATATCTAATTACTCATTTATTATATCTAACTACCATAGTGGTCCTTATTTAATAATATAGTGGACCTATTCCACCTTACAATGAATGACCTCCACTATTATCACTATGGTCTCTCTCGGCCACCCCACTACCTCTCTAGCTACCTTACATTCCATCCCCCTTATGAAAGCGTTGTCATCAACGCTTGATGTACAACCATATACCAGGGTCCCATGGATAATTGTGGACCATAATGCTGAAGAAGATTGAAGAACCAAGGTCCCATGTAGAAAGGAAATCCACCATGTTGAAGTAGTCCAACTACCATTGTAAGCCCAGGTCCCATGTCCAAATGCTCATGTGAACTCTCCATGGAAGATTTTGGAACCCAATAACCAACTCCAAATGCTCCAAAGACTGACACCTATCATGTAGATCCAAATAAGAAGATCCATCCACATAGTGGAAAAGGGTCATAGCAGAATCTGGAAGGAATAATACCACTGTAGAATATGTAGACTGAACGCTGATAACTAACTCCTAATGTGGGACATTGATGTTCTCTACAGAAGGTAGAGTAGTGTCATCAAATAAAATATGGAAGTGGTTGTCATCCCAAAAATGACAACTATCCATATACCAATCATCACAATCATCCTCAAAATCATACCAAGAATATATTTATTGATTATATTCATCCCTGATGATGTCTGCCACAATAAATCTCTCCTGCATGCTATCCAATGAACTATGAAGACTATTATTGAGGCCATCTGCAAGGTCATGAAATTTGTCATGCAATGTGTCACACAATGTGTCATACAATTGTGATTTGAATGCTTCAAGAATTTCTTTGAGGTTTTGAGAAGAAATATTCATCTGAGCACCCTATGAACCCTTCGGTCCTGCAGTCGTCATGAAAAAACCCCAAAAAATAGAATAATAAGTTACAACAAAAAATCGCGGTTTTTTTCTGAAAAAACCCTAAAAATCTGTTGAATTTAAAATGCTCATAACTTCACTTCTCAGACTCCGTTTCGGCTGATTTTGTTTTTGAAATTGGGTGAAATTGTGAGGGGAACTCAGATATGTAATTTTTTTGAGAAAATTCTATCTCCATATGCTACAAAAATAAAAACAAATCGCGTGGCCGTCCGCAGAAAAAACCCTGAAAAATTGCAGATTTTAAAACTTCAATATCTTGACCTTCCGGACTCCGTTTCGGACGATTTTTTTTTTTTAACTTGGGTGCTTTTCTGAGGGAAACTTACATATACAACTTGTTTCTACAAATTTTTCACATAAATATACCTAAAATTTCTGGAATGTCGCGACCCTCTTTTTTCTTCTCCGAAAAAAAAATCTGCAAAAATAAAAAATATTTGCCCACAATGTGTGCCAAGGAAAGTGCTCTGATACCACTTGTTAAGAACTCAATACTAAATACAAAAGAACCACAATAGATATAGAAGAATAATATAAAAAATCACAACTTTATTATATCAAAACCCTTGAGGTAGGGCAACACCATACAATGGATCTTATTATGGAAGGGATCCTCTCATGTTTACTTGCCTCTTCGAGGGGGCTTCGTCCTATTGAAATAATGCTTCAAATACAATACTTCTCTTCATGTCTCATTACACTGCTTGAATACCTTTATATAGTGCTACCATAACCTAAGAACATTCTACAGGAGGAATCTTCTAGAAGTAGAACCTTCTAAGAAGTCCTCTTACATTTATTATATCTAATTACCCATTTATTATATCTAACTACCATAGTGGGCCTTATTTAATAATATAGTGGACCTAGTCCACCTTACAATGAATGACCTCCACTATTATCACTATGGGCTCTCTGGGCCCCCCCACTACCTCTCTAGATACCTTACACACAATTGTATGTAAGTAAATGAGCATCATACATATATCAACTGTAAATATAAAAACAAGTCGGTAGGTGGATTTTTCTCACATGGGGGAACAAATAAAATAAAATTATTGTGTCCTAAAAGATGTAGCATCCTTCCTCTCAAATAGAACTAGACCTTCCAAAAGAACTCAATAATGGGATCTGAAGCCACTGGAAGAGGAAATGGTGAAGGATGAAATAATCAGTTATAATGAGGGGTAGAGGGTGCATATACCGAAAGAGATGGAGATATTTCTCAATAGCCACACAAAATTTGGTCAAGGTGCAATTGCAGCCCACAATTTCCACATGGGCAGATGTCCTAAATGTTGTTCACTAGGTACATCGATCAAAGTGAGGCATTTAGATTTTCATCCTTATAAGTGGGTCACGGGCTGGATCCCTTCCAAGAGTTGGGTGACTCAAGGGGCGATGCACAGAACAAACGAACCTCAACCTTCAACCCTTCATGGGTATCTCCATGCCTTACGCTGTAGGAACACTTGACTTGGAGAATTTTGAAAGTTCTCTATTTTTCAACTTGTAATGTTTGAAAATATGAGAACTATATAATGAGGGGTTATTTGGATGCCTACCCCCGAGATCCTACCTAGAATAAAAAAATTCTTTTGGCACCTCCTATGGAGGAAAACTTAGTGAGTTTTTAGAACAATATTATATGTGGTGGGATGAGAGATTGGGGGCGTGGACCAATATTGTTTGAATTAATGGGTGTGGATAATTTCCAAAAGAAGTACTGGGATGTTTTAGAATTCCTTTGGAGAAAACCTACCTCAACCTTCATTATTCAAGGTATAAATTATGTGAGTGAGGAGTGACTTTGGGCACAAATATATACAACTGGTTAAAAAATCAGTATGCGCTAAAGATATAAAGGTAGCACACACACATGTGATAGTCGAATAACTCTGGAAAAATGCATATGCCCCCGATGCGTGACTATGGACGCAAAAAGCCGTGCACACCTCATAGCGATGCATTTATGATTTTGGTCAGCCTTCCACCCACTTCTGGTTCATCTCCCAAGTCGATTTAACACCCAAATTTGGGGGCTATTCAAATACCTAAGGATGCCCTAAAGAGCCCCATGTTCACACTAAAGACTGGTTGAATAATTCCTCAAAGCTTTGCTATAAAAAGAGGCCATGGGTGCACTATACTTTCAAGGAATTAATTTGTATTGTTATGCTACCTATATTCTCTTGGAAGATCCTCTTTCCTCATCAAGGGCATACAAGCATCATTTCATTTAGCCATTCATATCACCTCTTGAGTGAATGTGCTTTGGATTTTATTCACTATTTCTTTTAGTTTCCTACTTGTAAGAAGAGCTCAATCATTGGCGGTTCAAGATCCCTCCCTTGGAGGAAGAGGGGACCCATAGTCTCTCTTTCTCTTTGGTGTTTTCCACTAATACAACTTATCGATTGGTGGCATACATGTTGTTTATTTTTTTGTCATATTTCCCTTATGCACTCTAGTTTAGTTTCTTTTATTCTTATTAGCTTAGTTATTTTCTTATTTCTTATGCTTGATGTTTCTAACTCTTGCATTCACTGTTTTCTTGCCCAACTAACCCAACTGGGCTTATAAGCATCCTTATTTTTCTCATTTAGGTGACAAAAGGGACACAACAGATTGTCGACTCCATTGGGGATTGGTATCAATTTCCCCTCCATTTGGGATGTTTGAGCACTTCATTTTGGTTTGTTTGACTTGTAGGAACCACAACTAGCCCATCCCTACCTACAAAAAAGTAAATTCAAAGTTGAGTGGAGAGAATTTCATCTGAAATGTATTTCACAGCTGTGTAACAAAAAGTGTGTGGGTTTTTTAACCCACAATCACGTCTTCCGAGAACGTGTTCCACACCCACTTTGTTTCTCAACGCATTATGCACACTGCACCAAAAGGTGGTTTGAAATTTGCGCATTGGCGCCAATGCACCTCTGTCTACTCTACGAACCATGCATCTTTCCAGAAAATCATATATTGTAAGGGTTTTTGTGATTTGTTGGAGGCCCATAGCCTTCTTAAGTCTTATTCTATGCAGAGTGTAATATCCACCATACTTAGATTCCCTCTCCACATGAAGGGTTAGTCAAAACATAGGCACTTAGGGGGTTAAAATCCATATTTATCCTTTGTTTTCTTTCATTTTACCACATAGATGGATTTCTTTTATTAAAGATAAGTTTGAATCATTCTACATCACCAATATAACTACTTGCATTGGGACCTGAAATTGAATGCCAATCTTTGAGTATGCTCTTCTCTCGCGCTACAAAGTGATCTTGAGAATCAGAAAAATGATTGAGGGAAAATTTCATATCCCTTTAAAGACAAAATATTTAGGAGAGGACAATAGCCCCCCACAAGACTCCTCTTAGTTTCTTTTCAAAGCACATCTTCAAATTGTAACGGGCCCATACATGCCCACATGCTACAAAGATAAGATAGTTTTGAATTCTTTCTTAGATAAAATCGCTAGGGAAGTTTAAAGGTTTTGTAAAGGGCCCATACATGCCCAGATGTCCACAATCTAGGATATTTTTTTAAGCTTTCTTAGATTAAATCACAGTAGGGAGTTAAAGGATTGATAAGGACCCACATGTCCACATGTTAGTTCTCTAGGGACTTTAAAATTCCTCAAGGTTGTACCATGGGAATTTAGTTAATTAGGTAATCAAGACCTGTAAGGACCACATGAATTCCACATGCAGCAAGGTGACATCTAACGTATTAAAATTTTTGGCACACTTTCACTCATTCACACACAAAGTCACTACTCACTCACATAGTTTCATCTAAAAATCATGGAGGTTGAAGTAAGGTTCCTCCAAAGGGATACCAACACAGACCACCCTTTTCTTGAAGAGACTATCCACTCCCACTTAAGTTCAACAAGATTGGTTCACACCCCCAATATCTCAAATAACCACATCTAAAACGTTTCTTAAAACTCACTAGGTTTTCCTCTACAAAAGGTGCCAAAAGAATTTTTTTAGTTTAGGTAGGATCTCAGGGATAGGCATCCAAATAACTCCCTGTTATCAAGCTCTCAAATCTTCAAAATAGTAGAAGTTGTCAAATAGGGAACTTTTAAACCTTCCAAGTCAAGTGTTACTAACACCATAAGGCAGGGAGATACCTGTGAAGGGTTGAAGGCCGAGGTCTGGTTGTTCTATGCATCCCCCCTTGAGGAACCCACCTCTTGGATGGGATCCATCTCGTGACCCATTTCTTAGGCTGAAAATATAAATGTCACACTTTGACCAAGGTACCTAGTGACAAAATTTTAGGATATCTACCTAGGTGGAAATTGTGGGCTGCAATTGCACCTTGATCGGATTTTGTGTGGATATTGGGAAATATCACTAGATCTTTCTAGATATGCACCCTCTACCCCTCATTATAAGTGATTGTTTCATCCTTCACTAGTTTCTCTTTGAGTGGCTTTAGACCCCACTGTTGAGTTCTATTGGAAGGTCCAGTGCTATTTGAGAGGAAGGACGTTACATCTTTTAGGACACGAGAATTTGTTTTCTTTATTCTCCCACATAGATAAAAACCACCTACCCACTTGTATGCTTCTTTATCAATTGATTTATGTATGATGCTCTTGTGATTACATCCGATTGTGAGATATATTGTGAAGGTCCAAAAAATCATAGACAAAGACTCTTTTTCATTTATTCGCTCTCATCACCATTTTCACACATCCACTTTGCTAGTTAAACATCATAGGGGACCCACAGAATCCCCGTTATTCCAGACGCTTTCTAAATCTCCATCCCATTCTAGGGGGAGTTCCTAGTCTTTCCAACTGATCAGCTCCACCTTCTGACACTCCTGTGAGTGCTACTATCTTGGGATCCTCTTTTCTTGGTTCCACTTTACTTGGGTCCACTTCCCAAGGTCAACCACCCACCCACTTTCCTTTACAAGGAAGCGGGGGGCACACTTCTTCCCCAAGAGGAATTACAACCCCACCCAGCCCCCCTCATGGGTCAGGTACACACAACACTCACACCATGGCTAGAAATAACCCTCCTCAAGGGCCAGGTATACAAAACATTCCCATCATGACAGGAATTAATCCTCCACCACAACCCCAGATGCCATACTTGGGTTCCCTCAATATACCAGATCTGACTAAGCTCACCAATGATCCTATTTAGCATGACCCCACATGGCCTACAATGCCTACCAAACTCCCTTCAGACATTGTAATGATCCCAAGCCATTATGCAAGGATCATCATGGTTTTGGTGTCTTTTTAAAACTTTTTCTGAGTGAGGTATTTCATCAAACACTTTGTTGATCTACCTTTTAGATGTGTTTATATGTGTGTATGCAGCAAATAACAGAAATAGATAACCATGGAACATACCTCAACCATATGCAATAAGATAGACAAGCCAAAACATCTCAATTCTTCTTTATTCATAAAATAGAGAAACCTGCTACAATGAAGATGTCGATCTAGAATACTCAACAGATGGCCAAGAAAATAGACAATAGATAAGAGCTGCTAAAAAATTCTCCCGCTAATACAAAATATGCCTCCAAAGGATGAATGAGAAATGAAGATCAATACAAGAAGATCTAAATGCCAAACTCTCCAGCTGAAGAATGTCATGCTCCAATAGAAGGATAAAACCCTCAATAACTCGGCCCTACTGCCAAAAGTGTCCAATCACCATAATAAATATGCCAACTGATAGATCAGGTGATGGTAAGAACAACCCAGGTGACCGAATCTCCAAGATCCCTCTCAATCTCTGTAGATCTGAAATTCCCCACTGAATGGTGCACCCCACTGGATGACTGAAACCCTAGATAATTCGGCCCTGCTGCCAAAAGTGTCCAATCACCCTAATAAATATTCCAACTAATAGATCGGGTGATGGTAAGAACAACCCAGGTGGCCAAATCTCCAAGATCCCTCTCAATCTCTGTAGATCTGAAATCTCCCACTGAATGGTGCCCCCCACTGGATGACTGAAACCCTAGATAATTTGGCCCTGTTGAAGGAGGCCTCCAAATGCTCTGAAACTCTCCAGAAATATAGATTAGGACACTACAATTCAGGTAAAGTCTCAAGGTCAAATCTGAAGTGTAACCCCTCCAAACGGACTAGATCTGGATCTCAAAAACACCCTCCTTCTCTTCAATTCGCCCCACTACTCAAGAAATAATCTAAGCCATAAAATTGTCTCAGAAAGAACTAGATATGATGTCCGAGGCCCTACAATGAAAACCCAAGTGATAGAATCCTCAACGGCCCTTCCAATCTTCTACAACGAATCTCTCTCCAAAAATGGTGCACCCCTCTTGCTGGAATCCCTCAACTAGTGCACCCTCTCTCTATCTGCACATGAAACTGATGTAGAATCCTCCTGCAACTGAGTATATTTGGAACTACAATGGTGTGGGAGAGTATTGCATCTCCAAGACCAAGCTTGGGACAAGATAGGTGGAATCTTTCACCACCGAATCATCCTCTAGGGTTTGTTATGTCAAAACCCTCAAAACCCCCAATATTGGGCTCACTAGCTAGAAGCCAGAAATCAAAATAAGATCATACATGAATAATGAGTAGAGGCCCTTGCCTTCTTTTTATACTTTTTGGCTCACCTTGTCCCTCCAAAGTGACTTTCATTTTATTAATATTTAATTAATTAATTAAATCACTTTAATTAATTAATTAACCATTTTACCTCTGAAAATCTCCTTATCTCTCCTTGTGGCTTCCTTGGCCACTGAAATTCACTTCTAGCCATCCCATCCTGTATTTATACTCCTCCCGATTCCAATGAGATATTACACTGAGAGGTTCCTCCAAGTAATGTGCCCAAAATGCCCTCTTGAGTGATTTTAATTAACTTATAGCTCAAAATAGTCAAAATCATGGAAATCGTTGGAATGGAACGAAACCAAAGCCAACCTGTGCGAAATGGCTCATTATGATGGAATATGATGATAAATTCCAATTGGACCCCACAATGCCTCTCAAATACCCCTGTACTCACTATAACATCCATATGGCTACTCTGGTCATCATAAGTCTCTGCCCTGTGATGATGTCCCAAAGTGGGGACATCACAGACATCCCCAAGTTTGAAGGAAAAGCGGGAGATTACCAGATTAACCATATCATGACCTTCCACTTATGGTTCTCTTCAAACAACATCATGGATGATTCCTTCTGATTGAGATTATTTCAATGCACACTCACAGGCCCATCAACCAAGTGGTATGTAGAAGAAAATTTTGGGTCCCATACAACCTTTGAATCTTTGATCAAAGAATTTTTTACCTTATTTCAACTACCAATCCATCATGACAATGGTATTGAACTACTCTGAGAGTTTAAACAAACCTCCACTACACACATCACTGACTAGATTCATGAATGGCATCGGCGACGTAGTCTATGCAAAGCAGAAGCCACCAAACAATAATGCCTTAATTGGTTTCTCAAATCCCTTGTTTCCCTGCTTGCCAAAGATGTGGTTTCCACCTTCCCTCAATCTAAAGAAGAATCCATCAACAAGTCTCAACAATTTGAACTCATTTATTCACAATCAGGGTACTTATACACAGTACTTCCTGATGCCCTGAGACCCATGCCATTTGGCCAAGACAAACCTGGGATGTCTCACTCCATGGATGGATTGATTGATACCATGACACACCACAATCCACACCTCCAACAACCACCTATGTATGGAACACCTCAATATCCACCAGTATATGGAGGACCCCCTTATTATCCTCCTCCCCCCTATCAAAAGCCATACCCTGCTCCCCCCCCTCAACCCACAAGTGGACCCTCGTCGAACCCCATGACGCGCCCAGTTGTTCAACCTAGTTCTAGAAATGCATCTACCTTTGCTTACACCCCAAGAAATAGTGAAAGTGCCATGCCTTCCTATGTACCCTACGGATCATTACCACTCCATAATCCATACTTCCCATTTCCTGGTCCTCCCCAGCCCATTGTTTCTCCACAAGGACAACCACACGCTGGGGTTAATTTTGTTCAACCCTCTCCCATTCAAAAATATCAAACTTTTGAGTAGATGAACATGGATAACCCAGCCCATCAGTCAAAAAATTCCAAAAAGAAAGGAAAAAATCAAAACAATAATAATCCAGGACCAAGAGGGAACCAAAACCACCCCTAACAAAACCAACCTATCAGGGACAACCAAAATCAGGGGAACCAGAGCCCCCAAGAGGGAAATAACAAAAAATGTCAAGGGAATAATAAAAGCATTCTTCGAACAAACTTCCCTTATGCCCTTTGTAGTGAGTATGTCTATTATACCCACCATTGCCCTCAAATTGTTGACTTCAAATGGATGAAAGAATCTGAAAATGAATCACATCCCCTAGTACCACCTACTCCCT
>ML799747.1:82972-108446 GCA_009831015.1 Picea engelmannii | reverse complement strand
GTTACAAAAACCCATAACACACCAAGGGGTAATGAACACCCAATAGGATATGCATTTGTCCCTAGCACATATGGGACAATATGAAAACCCAAGAACTCCTACATATCACACTATCCTCCTCACTAGTGAGGAAGAAGTCCTTCTACAAATGCGCATTTGTCAATACAACGCACCCCCTGACTCCACTCCCACTAAATCAGATGCAACCCTAGTCACAACTGGCCCACCTTTGATGATTCCTCACCCTAATACTAAACCACCCCTTCGTTTCCCTCACATCCCATTACAACGGAACCTCAACAACCCTCAATCTAGGGCGGCACACAATTACAGTTTGGTCGATGACTTGGCACAATCTCCTGCTGCCATGTCAGTTTTAGAAGTCCTTCAAACCTATATTACTCAACGGAAGTCATTACTTTCCTCCTTGGGGTTAGTCATCCCTGTTGATACTCACCTTATCACCTTTTATCTTGATAGTGGGGAACCTCGTCTCCCTTCTTTGGTTGCTTTCTAAATACCTATTAAAATCTAGAACATCACAGTTTACCACTGCATCATTGATGAAGGTGCATCCACATGCATCATATCCAAAACTGTATGGAAGAAACTAGGTTCTCATGAGCTCATACCATCATCCATCACTTTGAGAGCTTATGATGGACAGGGATGATTTTAAGGATGGAAATTTATTTTAAAATGTAGAAACCTTGACGAATCTTACTAGTCCTTCATAGGTCAACTATAAAGGATTGGCGATATTTTTGTAAAAAATTCAAATTTCTAAGGATTTTATATAGTTTTTATAAAATTTTGGCGATTTTTAAGGTAAAATAATTTTATCCTATAGAATTTGGGCGAATCATTTTTAAAATAACAAATATCGTTTTTGGAAAAACCATGGAAAATTAGCCCATGAGCGAAATTTAGCCCCTAAAATCATCCCTGATGATGGATGACCATCCTCTCCTAAAGGGCTCTTTAAAAATTTCCCCATTGAACTCGGGGGAAAAAATATCCTCATTGGCATTGAAGTTATCGATGCTTCGCTAGATTACAACATCTTGTTTGGGCGTAGCTACATGTATGTGATGAAGGCAATGTCCTCTTCTGTGTTTCATACAATGATGTTCCCCCACAATGGGAAGATCGTCACTATCGACCAAGTGTCTCATTATGAGCCCAACCCTTCCTCCAACATCGATAATATCCTACCCTTTGTTCACACTAATCTCGAGGCTTACCCACTCATCGAAATGGGTCCTGGAATTCTCAAAGACCCATCCTTGCTAGGGACATACCATGGAGAACATCCTCTCATACATCCCTCAACACAAGTATGTGTCATACCATCCAATGGAACATAAACTAGAGATACCCTTCCTCCCTCTCTAGCTCCCCCTATTCCTGATTATACCGTCCCCCAGGGCCACATTCTGGCTTGGGAGATAGTCCCCCCAGCCATCACCCAAATCCCCTTCTTTTACTCCCCATAATGCGTACAAGATTTCCAAGTAGCCACAATGCTTACCCTTCCTAATATGGTGTTGTAAATTCTAGTATGGTATCTACATCCAGTACTTGAGATGGTCCCTCAACCATCCCTCCCTCCCCAAGCAAAAGGAATCTCGATGTAGATTCCAATACTTACCCCCACCATCCCACCCACTCCCCCACTCAATAGCACCCTTGCTACAGCTGGGGGAAGATGGAAGAATAAAGAGCCCACCACTCCACTTCCACCACAAGTTCATCCTCCTTGTTCACTATGCGAGAAATATGGACACCCCACCAATAAGTGCCCATCTCTCCCCGAGCTATGCAATTTAATTCAATTCTCGTGGGAACCAAAGCCACTCGTCACTTCCTCCAGTGTTGCCACTACACTCCATAACACAGGTAGAAAAGGTTTGTGAACCAAATTCACATGTGACATCTATTCTGAGTATGGCCATTACACCCACCATTGCCCGATGTTACCTCAATTTTGACAGACTCTAACGACAGTCTGCCAGAGCTTCCAGCAAGAACCTCCTCCATCCACATCATCTCAGACACATGTCACTGACATCCACTATGTCACTACCTTGTTCAATGAACATATCCTATGTCCTTATGCTCTCTATGAATCACTTGACCTCTTCTCATATCAATGTCCTATGATCATTAAGTATATGCATTGTCAATCGACCCTTATTCCCAATCCTAAAATCACCCCACTTTCGTTGACACCGATAGTTCCCAATACTCCCTCTCTCGATATTGTTTATATATTCTCCCAAGAACCTGAGGTACTTCCCACTCCTCCATGGTTCACCAATAGCTTAGAGGAGGATTTGCACCTAAATCCCCCCAATTCTCTAGTTCATTTCCCATGGAAATCTTATGCTCGACCACCATTTTCAACCCACAATATCTTGATATTTGGTTTATGTCGAGTGAAACATCGCAACCTCCTTAAGATAACCCCTCTACATCGTCACCACCAGAAGACAACCACACAGTGACAGTCACCAATGTTATTCCCCTGGATCCACTATATTCTCGACAGTTCCACTACAAAAAAGACATCCTCGAGGAATTAACCACCCTCGATTGCCCATGGGATTCGCTCCATCACTGAGGGATCTTTCTCTCACAAGAAACCTTTGTGCCTCTTAGCCAAAACTCCATATACACAATCAAATCCAAATATTTTATCCCATCAAGGCATATAGACTAGTACAATAACCCTATCCCTTCCCCCGACTCTTTTGAAGAAGGTAATATGGAAAACATTTCCCCCACTATCAAAATCGATATTTCCATCAAACTTGGAATTATAGAGGAAATCACCATCGATGTTGCATTCTCTCTTGAAGAACTTATCACTTACAAAGCTCTCTTCCAGGAATACGGGGACATTTTTGCCTGGTCATACACAAAGATGCTTGGCCTTGATGCCTCTATTGTTGAACATCATATAGACACATGGCCTGATATTACCCTTATATGACAAAAGAAATGTCCATTACACCCATCCAAATAAGTGGCCATCAAATCCAAAACAGACAAATAACATGTTGCAGGGTTCATATAGCCCATCGTATATACGTCATGGGTCTCCAACCCTGTCCCCATTAACAAAAAGTAGGGAGCTATCTGTGTATGTATGGATTTTTGTGATCTTAATCACTGTTGTCCCAAAGACAATTTTCCAACACACTTCATCGACCAAATTATTGATGATTGTGTTGGCCATGAGGCTTTGTCCTTCATGGATGACTTCTCTGGATACAACCAAATTCAGATCCACCCAGTTGATCAATACAAAACTGCATTCACTACCCCTTGGGGTACCTTTTCATATCATGTCATGCCTTTTGGCCTCAAGAATGATGGAGCCACTTTTCAATGCGCCATGACATACATTCTTCATGATCTAGCTCAAATCATTCTCGCCTACTTGGACTATATCACCACTTGATCCAAGAAATGATATCAACACCTGGATGACTTGTGCATTATATTTTACAGGTGTCATCAGTACAATATCCTCTTGAATCCCCTCAAGTGCATATTTCACGTCACTGATAGACACCTCCTTGGGCTCATCATCTCCCAACACAACATCACAGTTGACCCCATCAAGGTTCAAGCCATCACAAAACTTCCTCCACCATGGAATTTACACCAACTGTAGAGCCTACAAGGCAAAACTAACTTTTTATGCCACTTTGTCCCCGATTATGCCACTTGAGCACATGGTTTCCTTCGCCTCTTACGTCATGATATCCCATTCCAATGGGATGAACATGCCCAAAATGATTTTGATGATCTCAAAGAGGCCCTCTCCAATGCCCCACTGATTAGTCCACCCAACTATGACCATGACTATATCCTCTAATTATCGGCCTCAGTCGTCTCTGTAGCAATATTTCTCATCCAATTAGGGGACGACGACTAGGAGGATGTTATCTATTATGCTAGTAAAAACATTTCAGGGCCACCCTTGAAATACAATCGCAAAGAGAAAATCACCCTTGCAGTTTTCCTTGCAGTCTAGAAACTGCACCATTACATCCTTCTTCGAACTACCAAGGTCATAGCTAATTCCAACCCAATGCAATACTTGCTCAGTCGTGTCATCGACAAATTAATAGAAAAATTTCCCGATGGATCGTCATCCTTCAGGAGTACAACCTCGAATTTTCAACACCTAAAAGAAAGAAAACCCTTGTACTTTCTGAACTCATTATGGAATTTCCTTCCCATAATACCAGTACCCCGATCAATACCAACTTCCCCGATGAACATCTCTTTTACATCCCCTCAGATGATCCTTGGTATGGAAATCTCCTCATCTACCTCCAAACACAAAAGTTTGTCAACCACCTCTCCAGGGATGATCGTCGACATATTCAGCATCAGGCCCCTCGCTACCTCCTTATCGGAGATATCTTATATCACCAAGGGGTTGACACCATACTTCATCGATGTTTGACTATCAACAAAACCAACCAAGCCTTGAATTATTGCCACAATGGTGCTTGTGGTGGCCACCTCTCAGGGATGTCCACCGCCCATAAAATCATTTGAGTAGGATATTTTTGGCCCACATTGTTTCATGACTGCATCCACACTGTGAAGCAATGTGACAAATGTCATCTATATGCAAACAAAGTGAGAGCACCACCTGCTCTTCTGCACCCAGTCATTACTATCAGCCCCTTTTTCAAATGGACATTGACTTCATGACTTGCAACTCCCCATATAGTAATGGACACAAATACATAATCGTGGAAGTTGATTATTTCACCAAATGGGTTGAAGCCATGCCCACCTTCAACAACACCGCTGACACTACAACACATTTTTTCTTCAACCATGCCATCTCCCTCTTTGGAGTCCCCCTACAACTAGTCTCTGATCACGAGAAACACTTCGAGAATGATATTTTCATCGAAATCTCCTCCAGGTTAGGATTCTCCCATGAGTTTGCCTCCCCATACTACCCTCGATCCAACAGATAGGTAGAGGCAGTCAACAAGGTCCTCAAAACCATGTTGCAGTGCATGGTGAATGTCAAGGTCCTAACCCACACATAGGTAGAAAAATATATTAGGATGTAATAAAGGTCAATATTAAGAAGGCCTTTCAATAAAATAGAATAAGGAGGATGTAAGAAGACCTAATAGAATCTTCTTCTTCTAGAAGGATCTTCCTCTAGATGCTTATTTTTAGTATAAACAGGAGTCGAGGGTATGAGAACCCTAGCTTGGATATTATTGTAATAGAGCTCTTCTCAATTGGAGATTGCCCCCTCGAAGAGGCCCATGAACATTTCTTTTATATTCAAAGTGTTATTTATGTTGTTAATCTTATATCATTTTAGCGTTATTGTGGTGAATGTTCTGGTTATATTGTTGTTATTCTGCCATTACTAGCATTTTATTTCTATTCGACATAGATTTTATATTTGGTATATTACAAGTGGTATCAGAGAACTTTCCTCGGCAGAAAGTGTGGGTTATTTTTTTTTTCAAGGTAGAGATATATTCCAACGTCTTTAAGCCACAGAGATCTATTGTTACATGCATAAACCCACGATTGAGGGATTCATACATGTAGGAAATACAGGTGGTACTTAAGCACACATCTGTTGGACACCCTTGTAACCCATGTTGGTACCCCTTCGAGTGGTAGCGCATCAGACAAAACCTGTGTATGGATCAAACTAGATTACGTGAAGCCCTCTTTAGATAAACCAATCGGCTGCCTGACTGCTATAGTGTCACCGAGAACAACACTCAGGAAGATACTCTCTAGTACCTGGGTAGTTGGGTAATATAGCTAAGGGTACAATTTATCCTCCTTAGTTAGTGCCTTGATATATTGGGCTGAGTACTACTGTTGGACCCCGCACATATCTCATAGAGCTATAGCATAGGGAAAACCCTTGTCTGTAGAACCCTTGAATACCTAACCCTTGGGGACATAAACATAAAAAAATTAAAACAAACAAGATCTATTGTCACGCAACTGTGTTTGGGTTGCCAAGTAAATACATATTTCTTTCTGGTTAAGCATTTGGGCATTTCCTCTCTACAGTATTCTTCAAACTAGAGTATAACTCCGTAAAAAATGGAAAAATAAAAATAAAAAAACGAGTCTGAAAAAAAATTCACCATTATTTCAGACCTATTCCATTGGATTCATCTCTTCACCCTTATTACATTCATCCATATCATTTTTTTGGCAAGATTTTTTTACCCCTCTCGCCCCTTTTTAGTTCGCCCATCCTCATGGCCCATACTCATAGCCAAGACTTGGAAGCTTGCTTCAACACCTTGTAATATGGTCTCATTGAGACCCAACAAGAAGTGAAACAACTCAGTGTCAATGTCACCACCATCAATACAACCATACAATCCTCAATGGGCAAAATCAAACAAGACCTCACCACCCATCTTGAATCAGTATTTTCGACACTCTGCACCAAATTGCATATCCCTAAAACTAACCCTTCCTCTTTCTCACCCCCACATACTGAAGGTGACCATTCCTCTCATTCCCATACCTTGCAGAACCATTACTTTCAATGTAACCTATGCCTTCTATGGGTGGATGTGACCAAATTTGATGGCTCAGACCCCACTAGTTGGGTAACCCAAATGGAACATTACTTCTCTTTATATAGCATTACAAATGACTTGGCCAAACTTCAATATGGTGTTCTCCATCTAGATCAAGAATGTTGGCAATGGTGGCAATGCAGAAAAAATTCTCATCAAGGGTATATTGCTTGGACACAATTTGTGGCAGAGCTTTATGAATGATTTGGCATTGACACCAACCATTTGGGTCGTTTGAAAAAGCTAAAACAATTAGGAACAATGGAAGAATTTATAGCTACCTTTGAGTGCCTGGATTTTATAACAGAGGGCATGTCTGATTCCTTTTTACGAGAGTGTTTTATCAGCGGCCTCAAGGATGAAATTCGGGCCCATGTCCTCATGGCTCAGCCTAAGAGTTGGGTGGAGGCTACCAAAAGTGCTAAAGAAGCACAACAGGTTGTATCTTCTAAAAACCACAAACCCTCCTTCATCCCTATCCCTAAACCAGTAAATCCCACTACTCCCTCTGCTCCACTAAAGATTCAAAAATTGACCTGAGCTGAAATGGATAAACACTAACTCAAACGCCTTTATTATAACTGTGATGACAAATATTTCCCGAGCCACAAGTGTAAAGAAAAAAATATTTTTATGGACATCTCCGAGGAGATTTCAAAAGAAGATGAGGAAACTCCCTCTCTATCTAAATCACCTAAATCCACTGACATAACCCCTCCCTCAGACCCTCCCAAAGTAGAACTAGTCATTTCCCTCAATACTCTCACTGGCTTCTCCACTCCCCAAACCCTCAAGATAATCGGTTACATCAAGCATCAGAAGGTCATCATTCTGGTTGATAGTGGAAACACCAATAATTTTATTCATCACTGCATTGCCCAAGAAACTCATTTCTACATCCATTCCATCAATAATTTCCAAATCATGATTGCTAATGGTGGTTCCATGAAATGTGGAGGGCATTGTGAAAATGTGCCTCTCCAAATTGGTGACTACCTACTGAAATCCGATATGTTTTCTATCGACATTGGAGGTTGTGACATTGTGTTGGGTGCAGAATGGCTAAGGAATTTGGGTCCCATTCTCATGGATTTTAAATACTTAACCATGCAATTCGACCAGGAGGGCCACCAATATAAGTTTCAAAGCATCACCTCTAATTCACCTAAGATCATTAGTTCCCATCGCATGGAAAAGCTGCTCAAAAAGGGTCATTCTGGTGTTATCTCCCAACTCCATGCCATACAAGCAACAGAGACACCCTCTGTACCGCAAGACCTCCAAGCCATCCTTTATAAACATCAATTGGTCTTTTCCACTCCCCAAGGCCTCCCTCCTTCCCATGGTTTTCATGATCATTCCATTCCCCTTGTACCAGGAAGACTTCCTCCCAATACCCGTCTGTATCATCACCCCTTTTCCCAAAAAAATGAAATTGAGAAAATGGTCCAGGAACTCCTTAATGCAGGTGTTATCCGCCCTAGTAAAATCCCCTATTCATATCTTGTGGTCATGGTCCTGAAGAAAGAAGGTTCTTGGCAAATGTGTCCTGACTTCCGTGCCCTCAACAAACTTACCATCAAAGACAAATTGTCTATTCTTGTCATTGATGACCTCCTGGATGAATTTAGTGACGCCCAATTCTTCATTAAAATGGATCTTCATTCGGGCTACCACCAGATATGTATGAAAGAGGCAGATATTCCCAAGACTGCCTTTACAAATCATGAGGGCCACTATGAGTTTTTGGTCATGCCTTTTGGATTGTGTAATGCCCCCTCCACCTTCCAAAGCCTCATGAATCATGTCTTCCTTCCTTTTATCTGCCATTTTGTCTTAGTTTTCTTTGATGATATCCTCATCTATAGAAAAACCTAGACAAACCATCTTGCTCATGTGGATTGATTTCTCCATCTACTCTCTCAGCACCAACTTTTCCTGAAACAGTCTAAATGTGCTTTTGGTGCCTCAGAAGTAGAATACTTGGGTCATCTGGTTGGAAAAGATGGCGTCAGGGTGGATTCTAAAAAGATTGAATCTATGCAATACTGGCCTCACCCAAAGACTCTTAAGATATTTCATGGATTTCTAGGCTTAATAGTGTATTATCTCAAGTTTGTTAAGAATTATGGGAAGATTGCAGCACCTCTCACTACTCTCCTCAAAAAGAACTCTTTCACTTGGACTCCATCCACTGCTCAAGATTTTCAAACCTTGAAGATGGCCATGTGCACCACTCCAGTCCTTTCCCTTCATGATTTCACAAAGACCTTTGTGTTGGAATGCGATGCCGCAGGGAAAGGAATTGGTGATGTCCTTATGCAAGAGGGTCGACCTTTGGCCTTTACCAACAAGAAACTATCTAAAATAAATTTGGGCAAATCCATCTATGAAAAGGAAATGTTGGCATCCTTATCTGTGGCATCCTTATCTATTGGGGCAACAGTTCTAAATTAAGACAGACCATCAAAGCCTCAAGTATTTTTTGGAACAACGCATTTCCTCCCCAGAACAACAGACATGGGTGAATAAACTCTTTGGATATGATTATGAGATCATTTATAAGAAAGGAAAAAACAATGTGGTTGTGGATTCACTTTCCCGCAAATATGAATATGAAGGATCCCTTTTTTCTCTTTCATTCATTGTATCAGATTGGCTCCAAGCTGTTCGCTAGGAATGGCTACAAGATCCCAAAAGTTCGCAGTTGATACAACAATTGTAGTCCAATGCTCCAGCTTCCCCAGGGTACTCTTGGCTCCATAAGGAAATTTGATACATAAGCTGTTTGTATTTAAGTAAACAATCAAAGCTTAAATCCATGTTACTTTCTGAGCTTCATCCTACACCCACAACAGGGCAATCAGGGTTCACCAAAACCTATGACAGGGTCAAAAATTCCTTTTTTTGGGATGGTATGAAACAGAACATTCGTAATTTTGTAGCCGAATGTCACATGTGTCAACGCAACAAGGGAGAAACATTCAAATCATCGGGCACACTACAACATCTTCCGATTCCACCTGCTATTTGGAAGGATATCTCTATGGATTTTATTATCGGCATACCCAAATCGGGAAATAAATCCGTCATCATGGTGGTTGTTGATCACCTTTCCAAGTATTCTCATTTCTGTGCCCTTCAACACCGGTTTACAACATCCACGGTGGCTCAAATCTTCATGGATCAGGTCTTCAAGCTTCATGGCATGCCACACTCTATTTTTTCTAATCGTGACCCAACTTTCACAAGCAATTTTTGGCAAGAACTGTTCAAGATACAAGTAACATAATTGCATCTCAGCATATCTTATCATCCCCAAACTGATGGCCAAACAAAATTTGTCAACAAGTGTTTGGAAACATATTTGAGGTGTTTTTCCTTGGAAAAGAAAAATCAGTGGGCTCAATGGTTACCCCTAGATGAATGGTGGTACAACACTTCATACCATACAACTACACGCATGACTCCTTTTGAAGCAGTATATGGACAGAAGCCAACTTCATTTCTCTCATACTTACCAGGTGCCTCGAAGGTCCAGGTCGTTGAACTAACACTTATATCTAGAGAGGCTATTCTTCATACCCTCAAAGAGAATTTGGTCATGGCACAGAATTGCATGAAGCAAAAAGCAGAGCAAGGTCATTCTGAACGTCAATTTGCAGAAGGGGATCATGTGTTTCTTTGACTGCAACCTTACAAGCAAACTTCCCTCAAGACCAAGCATTGTCAGAAGCTAGCACCCAAATTTTATGGTCCTTATACCATGCTCAAGAATGTGGGACAAGTCTCCTATCAATTAGCTTTTCCCAACCATTCAAAGCTACATCTTGTTTTTCATGTTTCATGCTTAAAGAAGGTGATTGAAGCTAAGTGCCAAATTCAACCAACCTTCCAGAGTTAGCTGAAGAAGGATCCATTTGGCTACAACCTGAAGTATTTTTGGACCAATGTGAGAATTGCTCATCAGAGAGCCATCAAGGAAGTGATATTCCAATGGAAAGATACAACTCTAGCAGACACCACTTGGGAACCAACTACCATTCTGTAGCAATTTCCTCATCTCAAGCCTTGAGAACAAGGTTGTTTTTAAGGGGGCAGACAGGTTAGGGTCCTATCCCACACATAGGTAAAACAATATATTTGGATGTAATAAAGGTCAATGTTAATAATTCCTTTCAATAAAATAGAATAAGGTGGATGTAAGACAACCTAATAGAATCTTCCACTTCTAGAAGGATCTTCCTCTAGATGCTTCTTTTTAGTATAAATAGGAGTCAAGGGTATGAGAACCCTAGATAGGATATTATTGTAATAGAGATGTGCTCAACTAGAGGTTTCCCCCTCGAAGAGGCCCGTGAAGATTGCTTTCAAATTCAAAGTGCTATCTCTATTGTTAATCTTATATTATTTCAGCGTTATTGTGGTGACTGTTCTAGTTATATTGTTGGTATTATGCCATTACTAGCATTTTATTTTTGTTTTTCATACATTTTATATTTGGTATATTATAGTGAACAAACATAAGACCAATTGGCACCTTATGTTTTTTTCTGCATTGTGGGCTTATAACACGACAATTAAAACTGCCACTGGTTTCACACCATTTCATCTAGTCCATGGGGTCGAGGCCACTCCCCCCATCGAATGAAAAATATTCACATTACGCATCGCTATTGAGCTATTACCCGACACTTCTATGATGGATAAACATTTGATGAACTTAGATTCACTGGATGAAGACTGTTGATCTTCATTATAGAACAATGAGGTAGCCAAAAAATGGTCAAAGGCCACCTTTGATCTCCATGTCAACCTTCGATCATTCAACGAAGGTGACCTCATCCTTTCTTACGATATCACACACGATACCTTTGGCCATGGAAAGTTTGAGTCATTATGGCATGGAACTTACATCATCCAACATTTCATCACTAAAGTCGCATACATCTTGGCCTCTCCCGAAGGCCACCCCCTTAAGGAACCCATCAACAGGTTGTACTTAAAGAAATTTTATGCCTGAGCATAGCCATGCTACACTAGGATTTTTCTTTTTGTAGAGTTTTTAGTCTTCCTTTTTCCTCTATATCTTATGTCTAATCTATCATTTTTGTTATTGACAGATGCCTTCTCCATCGACCTTCCACATCGGTTACACTGATGTAGCTAGTCGTTGGACACGAAATCTCGCTTCAGCCACTTGGGCCCTCTATACCCCCTTGCATTAACTTCTTCACTCCAGCGGCATATGCCAGGGCTCAACTATCAACAACCAATCAGAGTACATAGTCATCATTGGCCTCCTTTCTGAGGCCAGTCATCGCCATATTCGTCACCTTAGCATTTTAGTAGATTCCAAACTCATCATCCTCCAACTCAACAATGTGTACCGTGTACATGATCCATGCCTCTTCCAAAAATACTTACAAGTTATAATTTTATCTTGACATTTTGATTGAATCACATTCACACATATTCCAAGGCAATTTAATCAAATAGCAGATAATATGTCTAACCTAGTGTTAGATTGGTATTTATCCCATCAAGCTACTATTACACATACATAAATCATCATCAGTCTGTCACAGCATTTAAATTAACCATCTGTTGGCATTCGGAAGTCACTCCTGGATTTCTAGCAGGAGCAGAGCCCGAAGCCCATCAGATTTAATGTCACGGTTTGTTTTAAAGGGTGATCAAATGGAGGAAGACTCCGAACAGCATAAATCCAACTTCAAAAACCATATCAGGCACGCATGACAGAGTGAGGTCTTGATAAACTCCAAGTAGTGAGTTTTAGTAAAGGCGAGTAGGTGGAAGATTTACGCAAGAAGAGCGCAATGATCTATTACAGACATCCGGTATGCAACAGATTAAAGAAGAAATGAGCTCAAACGCAAAATCCTTTTACATTCGTACACATAAAAACCAGAGGGCACGACAACGCCACAACAAATCCTTTGTTGCAACCAGCTGCACTACTGTGAATCCTCAGGTAACAGATGAACAAAGATGGAAAAGAAGGGGAACTGCTTGTTATAAACCAAGAAATCTCAAACACAGAGGCATAACCATGAAACCAGAGTATTGTTGAAACTATACAGTCGGGAGCTTATCTCTACCATCGATTGATACAAAAATGGCAAAAATGCCTACATATACTCAAAATTACAACAACGACGGAACCAAGAAACGCATTGAAGGCTTTGTGTCTGCATGGCTTCTGACAACACGGAGCTGTGATCTCTGAAAGGTCGTGCAACTTATGGCAGACGCAATCAGCTTTCTGACAATTCATTCGGCGAATCGACGTGCTTTTAATTTGTTACAGGACGTCCCCATTATGGCGGAGACGATGTCTAACCACCGCCAACTGCTTCAATAACTACTTCAATAACTGCTTCTTGGGATTGGAGATGGTTCGGCCAACTCAGCCTCTTGGGCCAGGGAAGACTTCTCGAGCTGCCATCTGGAGCAACTGACAAGCTTGAGGGACGGACATGGGGTATGGAGGGAGTGATGGCATTGAGGGGCACGTGGAAGAGGTGGAGAAGAGTGAGAGTGATGATAGAGAGGAGTGACAGAAGATGGGCCACGTAGGAGGGCATCCAGGAGGAAACTACCCTTTAGGCGAGGAGCTGACGCGGAAAGGAGATACGTGGCAGGCAACGGGTGGAGGGTGGAGAGAAAGGGGGACCACACAGGCTAATAGGAGGAACGAAAGGATGACACGCGGCGACTGGGGACAAGCGGATGGAAAAATGATATGATAGAATAGGGGGGACCCAATCTGGTTAACTGAATTGCAGTTTGGGGGATGCAGGACAGCACGAGCACCGTTGATCTGGGCGCCTCGATCGTGGCCGTTGGAGAGTTACACATGGGAGCTCGGATCCCCCCCCTCCGCTTAAAGGTAGAAAGGCAGGGGGGGTCCGACTTGATATTCACCGCCGTTGATCCGGGCGCGTGCATCTGGGTCGTCGAAGAGTTGCACCCCCGAACTCGGACCCCCCCCCCTCGCTTAAAGATCGGAAGGCGAGGGGGGTCCGACTTTTGCTGTGCACCGTTGATCTGGGCGCGCAAATCCGAACCGCACGGTCTTGCTTACTGCTTACCTTGGTCGCATCATCGCCCGAAACTTTGGACAAGTGGGTTTTAACCCATTCTTTGATATCTAAACCCCCTAAGCAAGAAATATCGCTAACACCATCATAAACAAAAAACATCATCACATGTGAACATCACAGAGATCTAAAAATGTATATCCATATATATATATCAGGCAATGTGCCAACAATGCTTACAAAACATAGTACATCAAGTACAACACCCATAGTTAAGTGACCATCTCACTCCTATAAGTACAAAACCAGTGTCACAACACCATATAAAAAATAGGCTCACAGGTCTCTATATCTACAAAACTAACTATAAAGTGGCACTCAAGGTGCCTCTAATGCTCCACCACCTAGTCCTCTCTCAGGAGCAGGTACCCCACCAACTAGGGGTCCCTTAGGTCCTGGGGGTAGTCGTCTAGTCATCGCCGCACCCACTACGGCTACGCTATGGACCATAGTCTGCCACTCCATCGAAACACCAACACACTACTCCAAGACTCCCTCATCCTGAATATGTGACCACATGCCCTCAGGCACTCCATATAGTATCACCTCCAAGCAACGAACAATATCCTTGAACTCTTCCCCGACCCCTGCCAGAGGAGCATGAGAAGGCCCTACACTCGAGGCATCATAACGACGTCTCCTGGACACTCTCTCATCATCAACGGGCCTCACCCAAACATTTGTCTTCTCTCCCCTTCTCGTGGCTCTCCCCGAAGTTTTCGCATAGGCCCCTTACGAGCCAACTCTTTGACCAACTCAACCTTGTGCCCGCGAGGTCCCACATCTCTACACACAATGAACAAATGATAGAATCAACATCCATCTATACATAATGAACATGCTATACTATATAAATATCAAAACATCAAATCTAGCATCATACTTTTGTGATCAAACACCTCTCCAGGGGGTAGCACCATATCCGAATCATCACAGAATTCCACCCCAAAATACAGATATTATAGTATGATATGTGGCATCTGAATCCACACCTATTCAACTCGGCCATAAAATAATGGGCACCCTCCCCACCTCCATGGAGAACCATAATCATTGCCCACTGCCTTAGTCCCATCTCTTGCATACCCAGGGTGTCTAATAAAACTCTCAAGCACAACGTGGGCACCCTCTCTTAAAACCATGCTACCAAGATGGGCCCAAAGGAAAAATCCACTTAGTGTACAACTCGAAACCTATCCATCTACCCCACCATCTTGGAGCGCAGCGTCAAGCCCCAGGAAAAATGATCACCCCCCAGTGCCCTCTACATAATCCTCAGCTGACCCCCACTAATCCATTGAGTTGTAAGAGATCCATACACCCTCACAATCATTGATGCAACACATCGATGCACCAGGGCATCCATCGCCCAAATCCTCACCATAGAGCCAGACACGAATTCCTCTCCAGAACAATAGGTCCAATCTAGGACAACCAACTACCCATCCCCAGGTAGCACTGGCTCGGCAGGTAGCAAGGTCCCTCGAAACAAGAGCCCAGTAAAAAAGTATACATCCTCAACAAAAAATAATATCAGGTGCTCACCTCGCATGATGAAACACTGCAAATACAAACTCCACATGGAAATCAGTAACTATAGAAGGTACTCTTATGCCCTCACCAATGAGCACTCAAAAAACTTTAGAAGCCCACAGGCTGCCAAAGAACAACGAATAGTTGGCTTGTCATCTCTCACCACCTCTCTTAGTGATCGAGGGTATCAAATTTTTCTCAAAATTAAAATTTCTCGAAATCACTTCAAATCGAACAGGTGTGTAGGCCTCATCGTCACGGACCCAATGCAACTCGTTTGGGTTCAAACGAACATCGGATGAGAGAGATATCGCGTTCTGTTCAAATCATCAAATAGGGAAAAAAAATGTGTTGACTATATAGTCTATACAGTCCATACAGATGCTGATGTGGTAGGGCCGTATGACATGTGGCAGGGCCGTACGACATGTGGTAGGGCCATGTGACACATGGCAGGTGTTGGTTGGCAGTTGGACGACAAATCATTTCTTGACACGTGGCATTGGTGGCGAATGGATTGGTGACACGTGGCCTAACCAAGGGCTGCCATGTGTCACCTTGGCTATGGTATAAAAATTATGTAGTCAGTAGGACTTGACCCCGCGACCTCCGGGTAGGGGAAGAGCCTTGGGAAGATCCGCCCAACCGGCATGCCCACCGTTCATTCTTAATATATAAACAATTTAAATTTTATTTGAATTGATTTATGTTGTGAGTTGGGGAGTGGTCCGGGCCATGGTTTAGCCTCAATCCCCGATCATATATATATATGCCATGTAACTGTCGACGCCCGTGCCCTTCGACTCCATTACCATATGGTTTAAAATCTTGGCCCTTTTTGTATATGCGCGCGGTCACATGGACCCATATGTCCATGGTTTTGGTGGTTAGGAGCTAAGTACACCCTAACTGTCCTACAGTTTGCACCATTTTATGGTTGCGCCCGATGCTAGGTTTTAACAAAAATATGCACGTTGGGGCTAGGTTGAGGAGGCAGAGGTGCAATTTGGTGATCCAAATACAACAAGTTTGAAGGGGAACTTCTAGGAAGCCTATCATCTTCAATTTTTGGCCAAACGAGGTGCCAAAAAAGCCCAGCGAGGGGTTTTTGGATGTTTTGAAGCCATTGGAGCCATCTATTTGGCATTTTGAGTATTGTAAATCACATATTTAAGAACTTTGAGAAAATAATACAAAAGATCCATTGGAAGCTGGACCAGGAGATGTAGACCAAGAGAGGGGTGAACTCCTTTATCATTTTTTGTGTTATGTGTTTTCTGTTCACTGTTATTTGATGTTGATTATATGCATATTGAATATGTAATTTCTATAAAAGTTGTGTTTGCAAAATTTATCCATTTTCATAAGAACACTTGAATTAAAACTTGCAAATATTTTCAAGAATACAAGTCTTTATCATTTTTAGATCAAGTTGGTATCATATCATTGGCTTTTGAAGGCTTGATTATTTGCAAGTGTTTTGTTTTCTAATGCTCACAAGGTTTAAACTCACAAGAGGAGAAGGTCAACTTGTAGAGCCAAGTTCTCATCCTTCAAGAAGAAAGATTATATCATCACCTCAAGCTTCAAGGAGGCATTCACCAAGTATGGCTCATGAAGAGAGTTGTAAACATATTCCTACAAAAGATGAAGATCTCAGAAAGGATTTCATGGAAATGAGAGAAATGATGAAAGTCTTGATGGAAGAAAGGAATACAAGGTTGCAAGGTGAAGTCTCCAACCCTTCAAAGCATAAGGGAGACAGTGGTGATAAAACTTCAAATGGAAATGGAGGGAATGGTGATTCTCCACCACCCTCACCTCCATCTTCCTCTTCTTCTACCAGTTCAAGACCTCTTCCAAATTATCCAAAAGAACATGGTAAGACTCCTCCACAAATTCCTTTGTTAAAGCTTGATATTAAATTCGAATTGCCAATGTATAATGGAGAGGTAAATGCTGAGAAATTAGAAAATTGGATTCGTCAGATTGAGGTGTATTGTAGGATACAAAAACTTCAAGATGATGAAACTAAGATTCAGCTTGCTTCTTTAAGATTGGATAGTGAAACACTCATTTGGTGGGAAGCCAAGACTCAAGAGGACATGAAGAAACATGGTAAAATTTTAACCTCTTGGAATGATTTTATTGTTGCAATTAAAAAACAATTTTACCCATTAGCATATATGCAAAAAGCTACTATGGATTGGAAAATTTTTAGACAAGCTAAAGGGAAAAATGTGCAAATCTTTACTCGAGAATTTAGGAGAAGAGATTTAGTTTTGGGAGTAGATTTGTCTTCTCAAGAAACTTTACTCAAATACATTGGAGCTTTACATAGTTATTTGAGACATACAATACTCATGTTTAATCCTTCAAATCAAGATGAAGTTTGTGTTCAGGAAACTCATTTGGAAGCCATAGGAAGGAATGAAACTCATGAGGGTAACAAGAATCTTTTTAGTCATGGAGACAAAGGAAAGAGGAAGTTCAAGGTTAATGGCAAAAATAATGTTCCTGTTAATAAAAAGGGAGAAATATTTACATGCAAACATTGTTCAAAAGATGGCCATGATGAAGACCATTGTTGGAAACTTCATCCTGAAAGAAGACCCAAAAAGTTTGGCAACAAAGGGAAGTCAAAGACTGTTGCAACCATACAACATGATTTAGGTTATGATTCAGGTGATGAAACAAATATTACAGCCATGGGTTATCGAGGTAAGGGTTCTATTGAAAGTACTAGTTCTTCAAGTAACAGTAATCTCAATGAAACTAGACAAGAAAAGGAAAGAATCGAAGTTTTTCACATAAGGGTTGTTTCAAAGCATACCAAGATAGATACTCTATTTGATACTGGATCTCAAGAAAGCCTTATATCTGAAGACACTGTCAAGAAATTAAAATTGGAAACAATTCCACATCCTAAACCACACCCTCTTGGTTGGATATGTGATAATGCTAAATTGCAGGTGACAAGAAGGTGTAATCTTAGGTTTTCTATCACTGCAAATTTTATAGATGAGGTAGAGCTTGATGTTATTCCTTTGGATATATGTGCTATTGTGTTGGGAGACCATATTTATATGATAGAAAATCCATTTTTCATCGTCATGAGAATAAGTATCACTTGTTTAAAAATGGAGTTGAGTACATTGTTAGAGCCCATACAAAGAAGATGAATTTGTCACTTGTAAATGCGTGACAAATGAAGAGATTAGTCAATGCTAGAAAGAATTTTGTTCTCTTGATGATTAAACCCAAAGATGATATTGAAAACGAATTTTTTCAAGGTTGTGATGCAAAGTTGAAATCTGATCTATATGAGGTTGTTAATCAATATGATGAGATGTTTTAGGAACTAAAGGGATTACCTCCAAAAAGGGGTATCCAACATGAAATTCAATTGTAACAAGATTGTCCTCTTCCAAACATTGGTATGTAAAGGATGTCAGTCATGGAGAATGTTGAAATCAAAAAACAAATCCAAGAGTTGCTTGACAAAGGGGTCATCATGCCAAGAACATCGCCATGTGGATCTCCAATTGTGTTAGTACCAAAGAAAGATGGTACATGGTGTATGTGTGTTGATTTCAGGGCCTTGAACAAGATTACGGTAAAGAATCGCTATCCTCTTCCTAGAATTGATGATTTTCTTGATCAATTGAAAGATGATAAGTATTTTACTAAGTTGGATTTGAGAAGTGAATATCATCAGATCAAGATTGCCGAAGGAGACACATGGAAGACAACTTTCAAAACAAAGCAAGTTTTGTTTGAGTGGATGGTAATGCCTTTTGGACTTTGCAATGAACCTGCTACTTTCATGAGAGTTATGAATGATGTAGTAAGGCCTTTTCTTGATGATTGTGTTATTGTCTACTTGGATGACATTTTTATCTATAGCAAATCTCATGAAGAGCATGTTAAGCATGTGAAACAAGTTTTGGATGTTTTGAGAAAAGAAAAGTTGTTTTTGAAGATGTCCAAATGTCAGTTTGGAAAAACATCACTTATTTACTTGGGGAATATTGTTGGTGGAGGTGAATTAAAAATTGATCCCTCCAAGGTCAAAGTCATATTGGAATGGCCCAAGCCCAACAATGTGACAGAGGTAAGAAGTTTTTTTGGAGCAGCCCAATATTGGAGAAAGTTTATTGCTAACTTTTCTTCCATTGCAGCTCCATTACATGCAATGACAAGTGTCAAGCAAGTTTTTCAATGGGGAGGCAAGAAACAAAAGGCTTTTGATACTTTGAAGGAGAGAATTAGTTCAGCGCCAGTTCTTGCACTTCCAAATTTGAGGCAACCTTTTGAAATCCAAACTGATGCAAGCATTTATGCAATGGGAGCAGTCTTGTTACAACATGGTAAGCCCATTTGTTTTCATTCTGAAAATTTTAATGGTGTTGTGATTAACTATCCTACTTATGATAAGGAGTTGTATGCATTAGTGCAAAGTGTGAAAAAATGGAAACATTATTTGTTGGGGAAAGAAATCATTGTCCACACAGCTACAACAAACAAAGCTACAACAAGAAAGGCACTTCAGATGGATGGGCTTTCTACAACAATTCCACTTGGTCATAAGGTATAAGAAGGGAATTTATAACAAAGTTGTTGATATGATTTCAAGGCCTATTATTAGTGCTTCAATTATTCTTAAGCATAGTCCTATCATGCATGAGAGTTATGTTGATAAATATGCTTTAGATGCTGATTTTAAAGAAGTATATGTGACTTTGTGTCATTCTAACCATGTTGAGGAATTGGATTACCATGTGCATGATAATCTTTTGTATCATCTTGGCAAGTTATGTATTCCACAGGGTGAAAGAATCAACATAATAAGAGAAGCCCATTCTTCTCTTATTGCTGGGCACTTTGGTGTAGGCAAGATGGTGGCTAATTTGCAAAGGAACTGCTATTGGCCTAAAATGAATGAAAGCGTTTCAAGATATGTTTGAGGATGTTTTTTATTTTCCACAAGAAAACCTAGCAACAAAAAGTTGGGTTTGTATACTCCACTTCCGGTTCCTTCTCGTCCTTGGGAAAGTATTTCTATGGACTTTGTAGGAGGTATACCTATGTCTAAACAAAATCATGATTATCTTTATGTTGTGGTTGATCGATTTAGCAAAATGTGTATTTTGATGCCTTGTAAGAAGCAGGTTACAGCTGAGAAAATGACACAAATGTTCTTTCAAAATGGTTGGGTACATTTTGGATTGCCCAAATCCATTATTTATGATGGAGATTCTCGATTTATTGGTAGCTTTTGGTCGAGTTTATGGGCACTCATGGACACCAAAATAAAAAAGAGCACATCTTTTCATCCACAAACCAATGCTTAGACAAAAGTTGTAAATAGAACAGTGGTGCATCTTCTTCGTGGTTATTGCAACAAGCATCCTAAACTTTGGGATGAGCATTTACACTACATTCATCATGATTACAATCGAGCTAAATACTCTTCAACTCAAACATTGCCATTTGAAGCATGTTTTGGCTATTTGCCCAAATCTCCTTTAGATTTTATCTTTGGGAAGGATATTGCTATTGATGGTCAATATGACATTGATAGGGCATAAAAGTTCATTGAACAAATTCATTCGATACATCAAATGGTACAAGAGCAGTTGGAAAAGAGTCAAGCCAAGTACAAGACAAGACATGACAAGCATCATGTTGATCACAGATTCCAAGTTGGAGATGAAGTTTGTCTTTACATTAGTAAGGAGAGGCTTAAAGGAGAAGGTAAAAAACTGAAACCAATTCGATATGGTCCTTTCAAGATTCTTGACAAGATTGGTAACAATGTATTCCATTTAGATTTGCCTCCTTATATGCAAATGTATGCAGTTGTTAATGTTGAGAATTTGAAATTGTATGAGCCTCCTTTGATTGATGATCAAGGAGAACATGTTCAGATTCCTTCTATAGATGATTTCTCCCCAGAATATCTTACATAACTGCATGAAGACACAATCCTTGACAGGAGAATGAGAACTTCAAAAAGAGGAAATGTGGAATATCTTCGAATTGGTCTTAAAGGCAAAATCCAAGCAAAGCCAAGTGGATTGAGGTTGGAAAGGTGAGGGAACTATACCCTAATCTTCAAATAGACTGAAAATAGTCTTTTGGAGGTCCAAAATCTTTCCAATGGGGACGTGTGATCCAGGGGATCAAATTTTTCTCAAAATTCAAAGTGCTCGAAATTGCTTCAAATCAAACAAGTGTGTAGGCCTCATCGTCACAAACCCAATGCAACTCATTTGGGTTCAAACAGATATCATATGAGAGAGATATCGTGTTCTATTCAAATCATCAAACAGGCAAAAAAAATGTGTTGACTGTACAGTCCATATGGATGCTGACATGGCAGGGCCATACGACATATGGCAGGGTCGTACGATACATCGTAGGGCCATGCGACATGTGGTAGGTGTTGGTTGGTATTTGAATGATGAATCATTTCTTGACATGTGGCATTGGTGTCGAATGGATTGGTCACATGAGGCCCAACCAAGGGCTGCCACGTGTCACCTTGGCTATGGTATAAAACTTATGTAGTTGGAAGGACTCTACCCCATGACCTTCAGGAAAGGGAAGAGCCTTGGGAAGGGTCGCCCAACTGGCGTGCCCACCGTTCATTCTTATTATATAAATGATTTAAATTTTATTTGAATTGATTTATGTTGTGAGTTGGGGCGCAGTCCAAGCTGAGGCTTAGCCCCTGCCCTTGGTCATATATATATTCCATGTAACCACTGGTGTGTGCACTCTCCAACCCTGTTACCATATGGTTTAAAATCTTGTCCCTTTTTGTATATGTGCGCGGTCACATGGACCCATATGTCCACAGTTTTGGCGGTTAGGGGCTAGGCGTGCCCTAACCATCCTACAGTTCGCACCATTTTGTGGTTGCAACCAGCACTAGGTTTTAACACAAATATGCGCATTTGGGCTAGGTCGAGGATGCAGAAGTGCATTTTGGCAATCCAAAGACAACAAGTTTGAAGGGGAACATCCAGGAAGCCTATCTTATTCAATTTTTGGCCAAACGAGGTGCCGAAAAATCCTAGCTAGGGGTTTTTGGATGCTCTGAAGCCATTGGATCCATCTATTTGGAATTTTGAGCATTATAAAGAACATATTTTATCACTTTGAGAAAATAATACAAAAGATCCATTGGAAGCTGGACTAGGAGATGTAGCCCAAGAGAGGGGTGAACTCCTTTATCATTTGTTGTGTTATGTGTTTTCTGTTCACTGTTATTTGTTGTCGATTATATGCATATTGAATATGTAATTTCTATAAAAGTTGTGTTTGCAAAATTGATCCATTTTCATAAGAACACTTGAATTAAAACTTGCAAATATTTTCAAGAATACAAGTCTTTATCATTTTTAGATCACTCAAGAAGGCCTAGTCCCTCTCTCCCCAGTGGATCGAAATCGTTAACTGGTAGCCTACATTCACACATACAAGATTTTATCATCCATTATAACTCATAAACACACATAATCTGCAAAAAAAAATAAAAAAATTGAGATTATTTTATACAACCTTTAGCTTTGCCTCAAATGCACGGCTTTTCCCCCCACACGCATGCCCATATGCATGCCTATTCACCCCACAGTCTCGCACTCATGTGAAAATTTTCACCTCATAGTCATGCATGAGTGTGTGACTGTTGGCTATATAGGGGTGCACTCATGCACCCCTGTCACATACACAGACGTGCATCACAGTGCACCTATTAACTCCACAGTAGTGCACACATGTGCAACTGTCAGGAACACAGTCATGCATGGATGCGCTGTTGTGCTTTTCATAGGCATGCATCCCATGTGCATCTGTTTTCCCCATTTGGGTACCCCTGTGCATGACTCTCCAAATTACAGGTGTTCACTTGTGTGCACAAAACACTCGATCTCCCGTGCACTGGGGGGCCCACCCTCACAAAACCCCCTTGTACGACCATTCGTACAAGCCCTACCCAAAAACAACCCCTAGATACTATGCAAGAGGATATGACCACTAACTTGAAACTTGTTGATCCTGAATCAGCTAGCTCGATCTCCCTAAATCTCCAAATCTCTCCTCAAATCTCTCCTCAAATCTCTCGTCCAATCACTCTGGAAGTAGGTACAAATGAGATGACAATGTGGGCCCTACAAATATATATAGTTTCATTTTCCAAACTTCCATACTTCATTCCAAGATCTTCGAGAGTTCATGTTTTGATCCATCTTCAGCCAAAGGACCAATATACCGCCACCTACACAGTCACATTCCCCGGGCCACCATCCATCCTTGGCCCCCAGGGAGCATTTATTTTTCACATCATGCCCAAGTACACATTCTTATGTTCACAATTATCAAATAACTATTATTTATTCTTTATCTTTAGATATTGTTCACGTCGGGTATTTGATTTTCATGTGTGCAGGTACTTGGTCACCACAAATCAACACATCCCTTTCAGGTATAAGATCACTACTGGAATGTAATCAATCCCTCTAAATATCCATCGCATATCCCAGTCCCACCCTATGATATTTACCCCTAAGGTCCCCCCATCTGGCTCTGTAGTACTTACACCTCCATTGCATTTCAGTATTGTCACCTGGTAGCACTCTTCCCCACATGTGTTGTCCCATTTATAGTCCCCCTTGACACCTTGACACTCATGTTTTCTTCACCCCCTAGGGATGGGAGTCCTCATAGTCTTTGAATTCCCAAGAATTAGCCGCATGCTCCTTCTCCTCATTTTGCTAACCTCCCCATAATGGACTCCCGCATAATCTCATCACGATTCTCATTTCACTTCACCTCTGCAGTATCATTAGCCCTCCATCTTATCCACCATTAGTTTTCCCATCTATAGATTATCCTCCATTCCTTTTACCTAATACAGAAACCCACCTAAGAGGCCCCTACCCTCCACCTTCTTTCCACGCAACTTGCACCCTCATAGGCCAAGCCATATTTCACTGGGGCACCCATTTCTGTATCTGTACACTTTTCCAAATTGATTCTTTATTTATTTGGTAATTTTAAAAGTCCTTTGTTTCCATCCTTTACATAACTTTTTGTTGTCACCCTTGATGACCTTCCTTTTCAGGCAGAAGAAACCCTTGTCGCCCTTGGTTTGGGAATTCATTACCTTCTCCTCCTTTTGACATCATCCATAAACCATGAGTATCCCATAGTCCATTTACCCTTGATCTCTGAGTTTGTTCACTTTTTCACGCCTCTGGCACAATTTAACCCTAGTCTAGTTGTCCCCCTGATGCTAGATTCATTTCCATGGTTTCTACCACTTATCCTTCAAAAACATCCCCAACCAAGGGCCCTCTTGAGTCTCACAACATCTTGACTTCGTCCATGTATCTCTTCAGTCCCTAATCCTACCATGTGGATTTCATGAAGCCCTTCGCTTCTTAGCATAGTGTCTCCCTTCCTGTCGACATCAAAACGGTTTCCAAAAGGGTGATAATATCTTGACTCTCATTACCTTTCCAATGAGGTGTCTTGGATGGCACAGAGAACCATAATTTCTCTATGTTTTCGTTGACCCCCACGACATTCAACTTCAACATCTTATCATGTTACGGTGGGTCTTACTTTGCGACTATTGCAGTTATTTTTTATATTTTCCAAAGACCTCTGAAAATTGCTAAGATATCAATGCCTACATATCATAGACACTTCTTACAGGTCTCCTCACCTCTTTTCAGAGATTGTTCACCCTCAGAATAGTCCTATTCTATTATCAACACAGCCCCAAGGTGTTATAAAAATAGGACCGTGGAGCAATAAAATAAAACAAATGCGGAAAAAAAACACAAAAGATACACCATACAATAGAGACACAGATTTACGTGGTTCACCCAGTGTGGGCTACATCCACCAGAGAAATTTCTAGGTCCTTCCTTTATTATTATCTAGCATATGAAGGGATACAACCTACAGAAAACCCATTGTAACTTCCTCTTCTTTCTCTCATAGTATCGTATCTCAGAATACAATATTCGCCATCAACCATAGCTGCAATACATTTCCCTCATAAAAGAGGGTTGCCTTCTAGGGAAAAAACCCTAACATAATTTCTACCGTTAGATCTATGACCTTATAATCAAGGGTCCATATTTACAATGAAATTACAATATACATTTACAAGGAAATTTTTGCTTC
>ML799747.1:61297-80351 GCA_009831015.1 Picea engelmannii | reverse complement strand
CACATCTGTTGGCCACCCTTGTAACCCCTGTTGGTACCCCTTCGAGTGGTAGCGCATCAGACAACACCTGTGTATGGATCGACCTAGATTTCCTGAAGCCCTCTTTAGATAAACCTATCGGCCGCCGGACTGCTATAGTGTCATTGAGAACAACACTCGGGAAGATACTCTCTAGTACTTGGGTAGTCGGGTAGTATGGCTAAGGGTACAGTCTATCCTCCTTAGTTAGTGCCCTGAGATATTGGGCCGAGTACTACTGTTGGACCCCGCACATATATCAGAGAGCTATAGCACAAGGAAAACCCTTGTATGTAGAACCCTTGAATACCTAACCCTTGGGGAACATAAACAACAACATAAACAAACTAAACCAGCAAGATCTATTGACGTGCATCTTTGTTGGCGTTTCTAAGTAAATACTCTCTGGTTCAGAATTTGGGGATTTCAGCACTGCAACATTCTTCAGACCAAAGTATAACCCCACAGCTGTAAAAGAAAAAAAGAAAAAAATCTGGAAAATTTTTCACCATTATTTGAGACCTATTCTATTAGACTCATCTCTTCCCCCTTATCACAATCATCCATATCATTTTTCAGAAAAAATTTCTGACCCCACCGGCTCCCATTGTTTCACCATTATTTGAGACCTAATCCATTAGACTCATCTCTTCCCCCTTGTCACATTCATCCATATCATTTTTCTGCAAAGAATTCTAACCCCTCTCACTCCCTTTCTAGTTCACCCATCATCATGGCCCATACCCATAGCCAAGAACTAGATTCTTGCCTCAACACCTTGGAATCTGGTTTCCTTAAGACCCAACAAGAAGTGCAACAAATCAGTGCTACTATTTCCTCCCGTGATGCCTCCATAAATGCCTCCATAAATGCATCCATCAATGTAGTTGTGCAGTCCGCAATGGCGAAAGTCAAAAACGAACTTGAATCTGTCTTTGTATCACTCTGCACCAAACTCAAACTTCCTCTCGATGAATCTTTAGATGATGCACATAAAAATACTGAAGGTGAAACTTCTTCCCATTCCTTTCAACCACATCACTTTCAAAGGGACATACGCCTTCCAGGGGTGGATGTAACCAAATTTGATGGCTCAAACCCCACTGGTTGGGTCACACAAATGGAACATTATTTCTCTCTGTACAACATTATAGATGACTTGGCCAAACTCCGGTATGGTGTTCTCCATCTAGATCAAGAATGTTGGCAATGGTGGTAATGGAGAAAAACTTCCCATCAAGGATATATTGCTTGGACCCAATTTGTTGTTGCGCTTTATGAACGCCTTGACACTGACACCAACCATTTGGGCCATTTGACAAAATTGAAGCAATCAGGCACATTCGAAGACTTTATAGCTGCATTTGAGCATCTGGCTTTTCAAACAGAGGGCATGACTGATGCTTTCTTTCGAGAGTGTTTTATCAGTGGCCTCAAGGAGGAGATTAAGGCCCATGTCCTCATGGATTGACCTACAACTTGGGTGGAGGCTACCAAAAAATCTAAAGAAGCACAACAGTATGTTTCCTCTCAAAACCGTAAGACTTCCTTTATTCCGCACCCTAAACCAGTAAACCCCACTACTCCCTCCGCCCCATTAAAAATCAAAAAATTGACCAGGGATGAAATGGATGAATGCCAACTCAAAGGCCTCTGTTATAATTGTGATGACAAATATTTCCCAGGCCACAAATGTAAGGAACAAAATCTCTTTATGGCCATCTCTAAGGATATTCAAGAAGATGATGATGACACTCCCCCTGTGCCCGAGTCACCAGAAATTTCTGAAATAGAACCTCCCTCCGACCCTCCTGAAGTGGAAAAAATCATCTCCCTCAATGCTCTCACCGACTTCTTTTCCCCCAAAACCCTCAAGCTAATCGGTTACATCAAGCACTGAAAGGTCATCATCTTGGTTGATAGTGGCAGCACCCACAATTTTATTCATCGCTGCATCGCCCAAGAAACCCATTGCTACATCCATGCTGTCAATAATTTCCAAATCATGATTGCCAATGGTGGTTATATGAAATGTGTAGGGCGCTGTGAAAATGTGCATCTCCAAATAGGTGACTACAACCTCAAATCCCATATGTTTGCTATTGACATGGTAGGTTGCGACATTGTGTTGGGTGTCGAATGGCTAAGAACCTTGGGTCCCATTCTCATGGATTTTCAGAACTTAACCATGCAATTTGACCAAGGAGGCCACAAACATAAATTTCAAGGCATCACTGTGGGTTCTCCTGAAATCATCAGTTCTCATCGCATGGAAAAAATTCTCAAAAAAGGTCATTCGGGTGTCATAGCCCAACTCCACGCCATACAAGCCACCGAGATCCCACCCGTGCCGCAAGACCTCCAAGCCCTCCTTTTTAGACATCAAACAATCTTTTCCACTCCCCAAGGAATCCCTCCTTCCTACGGTGTCGATGATCACTCCATTCCCCTTGTCCCTTTAAGCCTTCCCCCAAATATACGTCCATATCGCCACCCCTTTGCACAAAAGAACGAAATTGAAAAAATGGTCTAGGAACTCCTTACTACCGGAGTCATCCGTCCTAGTACGAGCCCTTAATCCTCTTCGTTCGTCATGGTACTGAAGAAAGAAGGTTCTTGGAGAATGTGTCCTGACTTCCATGCTCTCAACAAACTAACCATCGAAGACAAATTTCCCATTCTTGTCATTGATGACCTCCTGGATGAATTGAGTGGCGCCCAATTCTTCACCAAACTTGATCTTCACTCGGGCTATCACCAGATACGTATGAAAGAGTCTGACATTCCCAAGATGACCTTTCACACTCATGAGGTCCACTACGAGTTTTTGGTCATGCCCTTTGGTTTGTGTAACTCCCCCTCCACCTTTCACAACCTCATGAACCATGTCTTCTGCCCTTTTCTTCGTCATTTTGTCTTAGTTTTATTTGATGATATCCTCATATATAGCAAGACCTGGACAGACCATATTACTCATGTGGATCAAGTTCTCAGCCTACTCTCTCAGCACCAGCTTTTCCTAAAACAATCCAAATGTGCTTTTGGTGCATCCGAAGTAGAATACTTGGGTCATCTGGTGGGCAAGGATGGCATCAGGGTGGACCCAAAAAAGATTGAAGCTATGCAAGACTGGCCACACCCAAATACTCTCAAAATATTGTGTGTATTTTTGGGTCTCACAGGGTATTATCGCAAGTTCATTAAGAACTATGGAAAGATTGCAGCACCTCTCACGGCTCTCCTAAAAAAGAACTCTTTCACTTGGACCCGAGTAGCTGCTCAAGCTTTTCAAACCTTGAAGACGACCATGTGCACCACTCCGGTTCTGGCCCTTCCCGACTTCACAAAGACATTTTTGTTGGAATGCGATGCCTCAGGGAAAGGAATTGGCATTGTCCTTATGCAAGAGGGTCAACTTTTGGCCTTCACTAGAAAAAAACTGTCTGAAAAGAATCTGGGAAAACCAATTTATGAAAAAGAAATGTTGGCGATTCTGCATGCCATTGAATTATGGCATCCTTATCTCTTGGGGAAATGATTCCAAATTAAGACTGACCATCAAAGCCTCAAGTACTTTCTGGAACAACGCATTTCCTCCCAGGAGCAACAAAAATGGGTCACTGAGCTCTTTGGATATGATTATGAGATCATTTACAAGAAGGGCAAAGACAATGTTGTGGCGGATGCACTGTCCCGGAAGTATGAAGACGAAGGATCCCTTTTTTCTCTTTCCTTCATTGTACCCGATTGGCTGCAAGCTATGCACCAGGAATGGCTTCAAGACCCCAAAAGTTCGCTACTGATCCAGAAACTGCAGAACAAGGCTCAGGCTCCCCCAGGGTACTCCTGGCTCCAGGATCAACTTCGATACAAAGGCTGCCTGTATTTAAGTAAACAATCCAAGATCAAATCCATGGTAATTTATGAGCTTCATGCTACACCCATAGCGGGGCACTCAGGGTTCACCAAAACATATGACCGAGTCAAACGTTCTTTTTTCTGGGAGGGTATGAAACATGACATCTGTAAGTTTGTGGCCAAATGGGAGGTATGTCAATGCAATAAGGGAGAAACAGTCAAATCTCCAGGCACCCTCCAACCGCTTCTGATTCCCCCTGCTATTTGGAAGGATATCTCTATGGACTTTATTACAGGCTTACCCAAATTAGGGAATAAATCAATCATCATGGTGGTGGTGGATCGCCTTTCCAAGTATGCTCATTTTTCTTCTCTTCACCACCCATTTACTGCATCCATGGTGGCTCAAATTTTCATGGATCAGGTCTTCAAGCTTCATGGCATGCCCAACTCTATTGTTTCTGATCAAGACCCAACTTTCACAAGAAAATTTTGGCAAGAACTGTTCAAGCTACAAGGTACCCAATTGCATCTCAGCTCAGCTTATCATCCCCAGACAGATGGTCAAACGAAAGTCGTCAACAAGTGTTTGAAAACATATTTGAGGTGCTTCGCCTCTGAAAAACAACACCAGTGGGCTCAATGGTTAGCCCTCACCGAATGGTGGTACAATACAACATACCATACATCCACTCGCATGACTCCTTTTGAAGCAGTATATGGATAGAAGCCACCATCAGTTCTCTCATACTTACCAGGTACCTCGAAGGTCCAGGCGGTTGACCAAACACTTACAGTCCGAGAGAATATCCTTCATACCCTTAAAGAGAACTTGGTCATGGCCCATAATAGAATGAAGCAGCAAGCAGATCAAGGTCGCTCTGAATGTCAATTTGCCGAAGGGGATCAGGTGTTTCTGAGACTGTAACCATATAAACAAACTTCCCTCAAGGCTGAGCAGTGTCAAAAGCTCGCACCCAAATTTTATGTCCCTTATATAGTTCTCAAGCGTGTGGGACAAGTATCATATTAGTTAGCTCTGCCCAGTCAGTCGAAGCTACATCCTGTTTTTCATGTTTCATGCCTGAAGAAGGTGATTGGAACCAGGTGCCAAATTCAAACCAACCTTCCAGAATTAGTTGAAGAAGGATGCATTTGGCTACAACCAGAAGCAATTTTGAACCAGCGGGAGTGTCGCCTGCATCAGAGAACCATCAAAGAAGTGCTAGTATAGTGGAAATATATGACTCCAGAAGACGCCACTTGGGAACCAGCTACCATTCTGCAGCAGTTTCCACATCTCAAGCCTTGAGGACAAGGTTGTTTTTAAGGGGGCGGACATGTTAAGGTCCTAACCCGCACATAGGTAGATCAATGTATTCGGATGTAATAAAGGTCAATCTTAATAACACCTTTCAATAAAATAGAATAAGGAGGATGTAAGAAGACCTAATAGAATCTTTCGCTTCTAGAAGGATCTTCCTCTAGATGCTTCTCTTAATAGACACATTTAGTATAAATAAGGGTCAAGGGTATGAAAACCCTAGCTTGGAGATTATTGTAACAGAGCGCTGCTCAACTAGAGGTTTCCCCCTCGAAGAGGCCTATGAACATTGCTATCTGAATCAAAGTGTTGTTTCTGTTGCTATTTCGTATATCATTTATGTGTATTGTGAAGATTATGCTGGATATTTTACTGTTATTCTGTCATTTCTAGAATTTCATTTGTGTTCTGCATATTTTATATATCTGGTATCTTGCACTAGATATGACAAACATGTTCCTAATAGTCCCTTTAAAATATGATAACTGTTATTATAAATTCCTTTTTGTAACTGATTTCTATTTTTAGAATTATGGGAAAGTTTAAACATTTTCACTTCCATAAGTAATTTCTCTATATATACATCATCCAAAGGATGTAGAAGACATGGAGAAAAGAGGAGCCTACCCTCTAAGCAGGAAGAACTTTGTAAACTTTGGGGCTAGAATGAATATATAAATGCAGAAGCGGATTTTGGACTTTTTATGAAAAGATTCTAACTAGCGGTGATATGAGTCTTGGTTTCTTTCATAGTATGTAATTCTTGTAACCTTATATTTCATTTAGACTTTCATTTGTCTAAATTGGAGAAATAAAAAAAAACTCAAAATTCATCATTGCGATGCTCTTGGTTTAGCAATTTAGACTATGTGTGTGTTTCTTCTTAGATAATTTAGAATTTGTTCCTGTAATGCGCTTATGCAGTTGTTTGTTTCTCTTTCCTCTTGCCATTCTAATTAAATTCAATTTAAAACTTAGACTCATCACCTCATTTAGCCTTTTCCTCTTGATAGTTTTCATGTTTTGACAATGAATTGTTCATTCCAGACTCCATAGCCCAAATGTTATCTTCATTTCTTCATTTATTTTATAGAAACCCCCCCACCCCCCCAAAAAAACAAACCAGATCTAGCCACTATCCATCAAAGAAATATCAAGTGACCTGAGAGACCCCTCTCTGAGCTGAGCAAGCTAGTACCTAACTCTGAAGTTGGTTGAAATAGTTACCTCTGTCATTTGTTTATCAACTAGACAAAATTTACAGAGTGCTAACACTGTCACACATCGGGGGATAAATGTTTGAGTGAAATACTCCTCCTCCAGCTTTGAATTTTTCCTTTGACAGGTTAGGCAAGGTTGGTTTTGGTACCTGCAATACAAATTGATTAAAAAAATGTACTCTCTAAGCCCAAATAGGGTGTAATTTGATACCTATCCCCAATATGGTCGCCAATCTGTTCTGTTGGTTTTGTCACTTGGGTGAGAAAAAAAAAAACACTTGCATGTCTAAATGGGCTTGCTATACAGGACAAAAATTTGTGAGTGGGTTAAATAAGCAAACACATGTATAAACAAAGAAATAAACTAAAACAAATAAGAAATAAAAGTTAGAAAGCATGAGAAACTTAGAACCATAAAAATTAACCAATGACCAACATAATGCTACCAATGGATAAATAGATTAGTAGGCAAAACATCGTAGAGAAAAAATGAGGTCTTATGAGTTCCCTCTTCCTCCTTGGGAGGGATCTTTAGTTCCCTAATGGAGGGCTCTTCTTACAATGGAAGAAAAATGGAAAATGGTGAAGAACAACAATGCATATTCCCCCAAGAGGTGAGTGGAATGGCCTATTGCAATGATTCTTGAAGGATCCAAAGAGAAAAGAGGATTATCAAGGGAGAATTGAGGCAACATAACAATACTATGAAGATCTTGGTTTCTTAGTGCACCTATGGCTCTTATTTATAACATTTCTTCAAGGAAAAATGTAATTGGTTCTTGGTGTGAACAAGGGGCCTTTTAAGGCACCCTCTAATCCTTGAACATCCCCCCATTCAGATTTCACTCAGATATGAAGGTCAAACCAGATTGGGAGTTGGTCCATAAGTAGTTGGGGGGGCGACAAGAACCATAAATGCATCGTTAATAGAAATGTGCAGATTTTATTATACACACTTGTGAATTTGGTGCATTGTGTGCTCTAAGGGATTTGTTGGCCCGCACACTGTGTGCACACTTCCTTTGGTGAATTTGCACATGTCAATTTTTTCCCAATTGTATAGTTTTTTTCCTTTTTAAATCTATTTTAGTGTTGCAGGTGAACTAATTGTTGTTGGCATTACTTTGTTTCTGTAACCATTTGCATGAAATGTTGCAGATGTTATTTCAGTGATAACAGGTTTCCTTACAATACCAGTCATATCCTTCAAAACAAGTCCCAATCCCTTATACGTATTATTACAACATATTTATAGACTTTCCGCTAAACTAATATTAGATTCCCAAAAGGAACTAATTTACAAACTATTCTCCAACATTTTCTTGAAAAATATGAATAACAATTATTACAAACATGCAGATATTTTTGAAATATACTATTTCTAATATTCTATTCAAAATATTAAGTGAATTGTTGTTGACCATGGCTATTTCTAGAAAATTCTGCATAATAAACTTACAGATAAAATAATGTCTCTAATTTATCTACTGGAAATATTGAACTGCCTGCAAGTATAGTGCATTGAAATATTGAATTGGTTCATTGACTGTTGATCTTATGTCACTAGGTGTCTTCATGCCCCTGAAATATAGAACGAGGTTGAAACTATCTCCACAAAATCTGCTTATTGTCCTCTCATACTGATTTATTTTCCATCTGTCCCTTTGAGCTCTATTTCTGTCATTTTTTTACTTTTGTCATCCTTTGAATAACTTCACCATGAAATTATCTTTCAGTTGAAGATAAGTGAGGGTGATGGTAGTATAACAACAAGCTTTGATAAGATTTTATTAGTCTTCATGGGTTCTCAGTAAACAAATAGTGTAATGAGGTGGGGGGAAGAGGTAGGTTTTTTGTATGTGCAAGGATATTTGTTAGGGAGAAGTACTGTTAAGGGAATGCTAACGGTATAATGGTCATGGGGGAAGGGTTGCAGGGATAACGGATATAAGGTGTAGGGATAGGTGTTGTGTAGGGAGAGGAGGCATAGAGGCAGGAAGGTGAGCGGTATCAAGAGTGATTTAGGAGGATTTCGGAGGAGGGTAGGCGATGTGTGGTAATCAGGGGGAGTGTGAAATGATGAGGGAATTCCACTTTAGGTGGGGCCGGAGTGGGGGAAAATAAATTTTTGAACCCCCCCTCTACCGACAAAGGTATGTAGGTCAAGGGGGACGAAAACAAATGAGTTCCATCGATCAGGAAAAGGGATAATGTCATCGGGGAATATCTGTGTGGAATTTATGCGCTACAAGACAAATTGTTAAGCCCTAATATTGGCTCATTACCCCTTAATTAGGGCATATTATATTAGTAATTTTATTTTATTTATGTCGTCTTTAGGCCATTAGTTGTAATTATACCTCTTAGTCAACTATATATACCAAGGAGACATTTTCATTTTGAATGATCTTGTACTTGAACATTTAAATGGAGTAAAAGGAGTTTGCCCCATCGAAGAGGCTTATTATCTGAAATTATCTCTTTTTCAAGGCGTTGAGTACTTTTTTTGAGGTTTTTCTATGCTATATTGATATTTGGTTCTTAACATATGGTATCAGAGCTCAAGGTCTTGGGGTTTCGCTGCTACATCTGAGACACCTTGGACTTTTTGCTATAAATTTGTTTCTACAATGTTTCAAAAGGAACGAATTGAGGGATATTTAGTAGATGGATTAAGGTACGTTGGGTTCAAAATTCAGATCCTAAGGCCTTATACTTTTGGAGATATAGCATGTACAAGATAGGCTTCAGGAATCATCATGAACTGAGTCATTGCAAAATTTTCGCTATAAAATTTTTTCTGTAATGTATCAGACCCTGAAATCTAGAGGATATTTACAAAAATTAGTAAGGTATAGATGGTAACAATTTTAGCTTCTAGGTCATCTTAAATTTGTAGATACCCCCTGTGTAAGATAGGGTATATGACTAGTCCTATTGACTAGTCTCAAGAAGTTGTTCCAGGTAAAACAATCATAACTTCTTCCTAGAGTATCCAAATTGAGTGGGACTAGTTTCATTGGATCTTGGACATCCTGTAGTATTTCTGGTGTGATTTTTAGAATTTTATATCAATTATTTTGTGCAGGGAATGCTATACAAGTGAGATCTCCTGGAAAGGATAAAAATCGACAAGTTGTGGGGAAGTTACCGTAAATTCCACTTGGCACATCCAATTTTGATCAGACCCATGGAATTGCAGAGAAGAAATATCAGAGAACTACATACAACAAAGTTTCATACCCATAAGGGCCGAAACTTGGGAGATACAATAGAAGAAATATTGTCTAGTAGAACCACCTCAAAATCAAGGTTCATAAGTGATACTTGGCCAACATTCCACCAAAAAAGGGAACTTCTACACCAAATAAGCCTCCAGAAAATCCTGCTTGGAATCTTGATGAAGGTCAAGAAATGCGTAGAGACATAAATGAACTACAAAAGAAGATGGATTCAATGGAAGCTATGTTGGATACTAAGATGGATGGTTTAAAAGAGGAGATCATGGAAGTATTGAAAAATTTCATAACAGAGAAGACACCTGAAAGTGAAAAAGTATCCCATGAAATTCATGATGAGGACCCAAGGAAGGTGAATCAAGAATGGAGAAACTCCAACTTTGGTTTTAGGACCATCCACGTTCCTAAGATTGATATGAGGAAGTTTGATGGGAAGGACCCAATCACATGGATACTTCAGATGGAGCAATTATTTGATCTCCATAATGTGCCACATACACAAAAGGTACGAATTGCTTCTTTATATTTAGAACTTAATCAATTTGTATGGAATCGATGGCTTTGTTCTCACAAATCACTCGTTACTTGGACAATTTTCACAGAATAAATGATAACACACTATGAGGATACAAGGAGCAATACCTTCAAGAGGCCAATTGATAAATCTCAAGCAAAAGGGTTCAATTACCGAACACATTGAGATCTTCCAAAGATTGAATGTAAAGGTAACCGATATTCCAAATGACCACTTGATTGATGTATTCATAGGAACTTTAAAGGATCACATTCAACGTGAGGTTCGCCTTTGGGAACTCAAATCATTGGAGAATGCATTTAAGGTGGCAAGAAATGTTGAAAGTAAAAATATGGCTATGGCTACTAGAAGGATCAATCCTAACATCTATAGAGAGAACAATGCTCCTTCTTCTAAAACACCTCAACCTACAAGGTTGACACCTCAACAATTGGAGGAAAGAAAAGAAAAAAGTTTATGCTTTAATTGTGACAACAAGTACAGTAAGGGACATAAGTGTGGTGAGAAGAAATTATTCTACATAGATTGTGAAGAGGAAGAAGAACAAGAACAAGAACCATCTCAAGATGAAAACGTAGAAGGAATTTTGTCTAAATATTTGACTCCCACGATATCGTGTAATGCATTGGCTCGAATTAGCACTCCTCAAACCCTCAAGATTGAAGGATACAACAAAAAGAAAAAGGTAATAGTCCTAATTTATTCTGGCAGTACTCATAATTTCATTCACTATAAATTAGCCAAAGATCTCAATTGCTTTGTATATCCAGTGCCAGAGTTTCAAGTAATGATTGCAGATGGAGGAACTATTAGTTTCTCACGAAAAATGAAATAAGATCAATATTACTATGGGGGAATATGTAATGAATAGTCCAGTGATTTCTATACCCATGGGTGGTGTAGATGTTGTACTAGGAATCCAATGGTTACAATCATTAGGAACAATGACTTTTAATTTTCAAGAACTTTTCATGAAAATTTCATTGGAAGGAAAAGAAATTGAGTTAACAGGTATCACAGGGAAACCCAGTAAGGTGATAAGCTCTAACGACATGACAAAATTATTGAAAAAGGGGAATCAAGGCATTATTGCACAATTATGCTCACTAGATGTTCACACATCTAATCCATCTATTCCTCAAGATCTCCAAAGGATCAATGATAAGCATTCCAAAGTATTTGAAGATATTCCCAAAGGTCTTCTAGCCACTCGAAATCATGATCATGAAATTCACCTAATTCCTAGGAGTGTTCCTCCTAACATCAGGCCATACAGATACCCTTATACCCAGAAGAGTGAAATTGAGTGCATGGTTGAAGAAATGTTAGAGGCTAGCATTATTAGACCTAGAAAAAGTTCTTACTCTGCACCGGTGGTAATGGTATTCAAGAAAGATAGCTCATGCCGTATGTGTCAAGATTATAGAGAGCTCAAAAAGATCACTATTAAAGATAAGTTTCCCATTCCCGTCATTGATGAATTGTTAGATGAACTACAGGGAGCAATCTATTTCACAAAATTTTATCTCTGTTTAGGGTATCATCAGATCAGAATGAAGGAAGAAGATATTCCAAAAATAACATTCCGAACTCATGAAGGCCATTATGAATTTTTGGGTCATGTCTTTTGGCCTTACAAATGCACCTTCCACATTCCAAGGGTTGATGAATTCCATTTTCAAGCCCTTCCTTCAAAAATTTGTGTTAGTATTTTTTGATGATATACTAATCTATAGCAAGTCTTGGGAGGATCATGTGCAACATGTTGACAAGGTGATAGAACTACTAAAGGAGAAACAACTATATGCCAAACCATCCAAAGGTTTCTTTGGAGTAAAGGAGGTAGAGTATTTGGGTCATATTGTATCTCATGAAGGTGTCAAGGTAGACTCTGACAAGATTAAGGCCATGATGGACTGGCCAATTCCCAAAACATTAAAGAATCTTAGAGGATTTTTGGGTTTGACAGGTTACTACCACAAGTTTGTTCAAAACTATTGAAGAATAGAAGCACCTTTAAGGACACTAACTAAGAAGGATGCATTTTCATGGACTCTAGAGGAAACTAAATATTTTAAACAAATTAAAGAGGTGATGTGTAAAGCTCCTGTCTTGATCACTCCAGAATTCACAAAAACCTTTATTGTGGAATGTGATGCCTCGGGAAATGGAATTGGTGTTGTCCTAATGCAAGAAGGAATGCCCCTGGATTTTGAAAGTCGACCACTCAAGGGAAAGGAATTACACAAACCCATTTATGAGAAAGAAATGATGGAAATACTACATGCATTGAAGAAATGGTGTCCTTACCTATAAGGTAGTCACTTCAAGGTCAAAACAGATCATGATAGTCTTAAATACTTCTTGGAACAAAGAGTATCTTCAGAAGAAAAACAAAAATGGGTAACCAAGATATTGGGTTATGATTTTTAAATCGTCTATAAAAAGGGGAAGACAAATGTTGTGGCAGATGCACTCTCAAGAAAGGATGAAGATGTTGAGGCCTTTCTCTATGTTATCTTGATCATCCAAACCGATTGGATAATAGAATCAAGGGATGAATGGAAGAATGATGAAAAAGTGTGGACTCTCATTCAAAGGTTTCAACAGGATTCCAGTGCATCAGATACATTTACATGGAAAAATGATTCACTATGGTACAAATATCACTTATATTTATCTAAGAACTCCCAACTCAAACAAAAGGTACTATCGGAATTGCACACCTCTCCAGTAGGAGGGCACTCAATATTTTTTAAAACCTACCATAGAGTCAAGAAGGATTTTTTTGGGGATGGCCTTAAAACTGATGTTCAAAGGTTTGTGGCAGAATGTTTGGTTTGCCAACAAAATAAGGTGGAAACAATTAAGACCCCAGGTCTTTTACAACCATTATCCATCCCAAGTCAGCACTAGGAGGAGGTTTCCATGGATTTCATCATAGGGTTACCAAAGTATGAAGGAAAGAGTCTCATCATGGTGATTGTTGATAGACTGACCAAGTACACACACTTTTGTGCACTCTCTCATCCCTTTAAAGCTAGTACAGTTGCCACCGCATTTATGGAAACAATTCAAAAGCTACATGGTAGCCCAAACATTATTGTAAGTGACAGAGATCCCATCTTCACTGGACATTTTTGGATAGAATTATTTTCTTATTTGGGTACTCAATTGGCTCATAGCTCATCCTATCATCCTTAATAGGATGGACAAACCGAGATAGTGAACAAATGTCTGGAAGGCTACCTTCGTTGCTTTTTCTCTGATAAACAAACACAATGGTTCAAATGGTTACCCTTGAAAGAATGGTGGTATAATACTTCCTTTCATACTGCAAAAAAAATGACACCATTTATGGCACTTTATGGATACCACCCTCCTTCCATTACTTTTTCTCTAAAAGAAAAATCTAAGGTTCAAGTAGTGGAAGATCACATCGAGAATCAACAACAAGTTCTCCAAACCTTAAATGACAACCTGACCATGGCACAGAATCGCATGAAACAACAAGAAGATCAACATCGTAGTGAAAGAAGTTTTGAAGTAGGGGATTGGGTATTTTTAAGACTACAACCATACAAACAAGTGTCCCTCAAGCAAGCCGAGGAAGATAATAAATTATCACCAAATCACTATGGCCCTTATAAGGTGTTGCAAAAGATAGGTACTATGGAATACAAATTGGATCTTCCTGCATCTTCACGAGTACACCCAGTTTTCCATGTTTCATGCTTAAAGAAGGTTATAGGCGACAAGATCCCAGTTTGAACTATATTGCCAGAACTTGACAAGGAAGGAAAAATCATGTTGGATCCTAAAGCCATCACTGACACAAGAATTCACCAATTGAGGAATAGATCCATTTGAGAGTATCTCATTAAATGGAGGAAACTATCGGCTGAAGATTCCACTTGGGAAGATGAGTCTTTTATACAAAAGCATCTAGAGTTACTCAAGCATTGCAGACAACACTTGTCTAAAGGGGAGGGGCATGTTAAGCCCTAATATTGGCTCATTACCCCTTAATTGGGGAATATTATATTAGTAATGTTATTTTATTTAGGTCGGCTTTAGGCCATTAGTTGTAATTATACCTCCTAGCCTCCTATATACCAAAAAGACATTTTCATTTTGAATCATCTTGTACTTGAAAATTTAAGTGGGGTAAAAGGAGGTTGCCCCCTCGAAGAGGTTTATTATCTTAAATTATCTCTTTTGCAAGGCGTTGAGCACTTTTTCTGAGGTTTTTCTATGCTATATTGATATTTGGTTCTTAACACAAATTGTCTTATCAATTTTGCAACTTTGGTTTAAACATATGCATCATAAAGAAAAATATTTTCTTTCTAACTTTTTGATCTAGATGTCCGTCTGAAGCACCAGATATACCATTGGAAAGCTACTCCTGAGAACTATGCCATGAAAGAACCTCCTACCCGATCTGAACTAAATTTTATATGCAAAACATCTCCCAAAGATCTATACTTTTTTTTTTCCATCAGACTTCAAAAACTAAATGGATGCTTGGATCAACAAAATTTTAGGCTATGCCACCTAGTGATTCATAGGCTAAACCTTACCAACATATTCCCAAAATAGATAATTGAACAAACATATTACCTATATTTATAGGACCCTAACAAGGGGCATTGATGCATTCCCATTGTCAATAGTGAGGGAACCTTCCACTGATAACTGCGATCCCCAAGATACCAAATATGACTCGATATCCCTATCTCAGATAAATATGTGTCGAATTCGATAGGAAGAGATCTGCTGGAGGGAAGGCAATAGGGAATCTTCCATCGTCCAACAAGAGGCGTAGTAGAAGGCCAAAGATTTGAAAGGACTCTAACGAAAAGATAGTAAGGACCACACTAAGGTATGACTCTAGAATGCACCAGATGGAATAGTGCATGAAAAATCCTCTTTGAATAGTAGCCCATAATGGAGACTACTGAAAAATCCTAGGAATCTACCAATGTGGTCAAATGGAAACCAAGGTACCACACAAATCCCTATGTGTGATGATTGTTTTTTACATCGAACACAAGGGAAACAACTAATTTAGTGACCAATGATGCTATGTCATCTATTGATTGCAAGTTCACATATTTATCTAGGTGCATATTGATGGCCACCCACCTATTCCAACTAGCTCAAAATACTGTTCTCAAAATTTACTATTTTTACATTTTTTCAGTGCCTAAACTTCTAGGGCCATTTTGAGGGCCTAAATTATTTTTTTTCATAATTGGAAACCTCAATGATATACAAAGTCTTTGATTGTGACCCAAAAATGAATCTCCTCATCGATACTTTTCCAAAGAGATATTGTGTGCCCCAAATGAAGATTTTATGCCAAAGTTATGCCTTTAGGAAGTTGATATACCAAACTATCCAAAATAGGGTCCACAAAATTGTTGGCTTTTCACATTCCATGCTTAGGGTTTTGGATTTTATTTATGTTAAAAAATTCCTTTAGAGACACATTGTAATAATGATCTTCTTGTGAATGTGAGTATCCATCATGTCTCTTCTTAGAGATAAGTTGCCACCATTCTAGCAAGTCTTTCACTCTATATTTCTACAGTTTTGTACATTTCACTCATTAATAGAAATTGTGTATTATTGTATCTCTATGTTTATGGTTATATCTCTGATATATCTTTGTTACAATATTTGATATCCGGTATATATGTACATTTCTTTACTGTATCACCACTCTCATTTCATGCCAAAAATAATCTAGATCATTGGTATCAGAGTGGGATGCTCTTGATCATTTTTTAGTACATGTCCCTGACAAGGTCTGAGTATATAAAGTTGTGTATTGAACTTGTCTCTCTTAAGGAAAATCACTCCCGCATTCCTAATAAAACCTCCATGGCAGAAGAAAATAAAAAATATGGAGCATAAGATTCTAATAATTTGTTGCTTGAGAAATCTCTCATGTGACAAAGGAACAAAATGATGAAGAATTTTTCCCACATCCTTCAACTCTTTCCGATAACAACAAGCATGTCTTCATGAATTGGCCACTTTGGAAGAACCTCTCATTTCAATGTAGAATTCAATTTTTATACTCTCGTATTCGAATGTCAAATAGATGCATATGCCCTAGAATTTTTTTTAAATCTGCTAGAAGTTTATTTCTCTATTCACAATTTTTCCGGTAGGTAAAATATCACCTTCGTACTCCTTAAGGATATCCCCCATGTCAAATATTGGTGGGAAAGATACTATGATAAAATTTAAACAGAGGAGTCTGGAATATATGGGGTCGAGCCCACTTGGTATTTTTCTGTGGATGTGGTCAAGGAACAACATTACCCTGTTGGTAACTATGATGACTCATACATGAGATGAACCACACTATGTGAAGAGAGGAGATAAGAAGTTCCATAGTTCACCAATACCTTTCATAACTTGCACACCAAGTTGGGTATCAAAGACTCCAAGCAACATTTGGTTCTAAAATACCATGGGGCTCTACACAAATACATCCAAATTGAAATGGATTTGATGGGACAAATGATCAGTGTGTGCTTCTTATCAATATGTTGTTAAAATCGAGTAGAAATTTAAGCACCAGAAAAAACTATATTTTATGTCTGCATATACACAACAACCAAAGAATGGTAAAGACATCCCTAACAACCACAACCTTTCGGAAACCAATCCAAGCCACATGAAAAAAAGGGTAAAAAAAAGATGAAGAAGGACATTGGAAAGTGGTGTGATTACCACAAAATTCCCTAGCACAACACTAATGAATGTCTCTCAAAAAATCATTGGTGGCCAAGATCAAATACAAGGAGTCGAACCCTAATTCATAATTTGATGCAGAAAATAATGGGAAAAGACATATCATCGATGTAGACCTCGCTACTAATTTCATGACCACAACATTTCAACCAGAAGAACCAACAGATCTTGAAGAGGGGGAGAACCTCTTCCATTCATAGATGTGGGTGGAGGGGACCCCATTGCATTTAATTGTTGATAGAGGAAGCCCAAAGAATATCATCTTATCAAAGGTCATCAAACAGTTGGGATTGTTGATAACACTACACTCACATCCATACAACGTCAGGTGGCTTCGCTACAGACAAGATCTATGTGTTAGCCAATAGTGTCGATTGTCATACTGCATCCATCCCTTCAAGGATGAGGTATTATGTGATTTTTCCCCATTGGATTTGTGTGATGTTCTTTTGGTCCAACCATATATGTGGAAGCACCATGTTATTTATGAATCTCAACCCCGTAGTGTAATTTTTACTCTAGGGGGTCATCTCTACAGGATACTAGACATAGTTCCAACTACTCTCCCACCTGAACAATGCCACAAAATCGTATCTCATACTACAAAATTCAGTTTCTTCACAATATATTCGAAAGGTGAACAAAAGGACATTGCAACCACTATAGCCTCAACCCAAGACCTTTCTATCCAACAAAAGTAGATTGCAAAAGAGAAAGAAGATATCGTTTCTTCATCTACAGGAGTGCCTACACACTCGCTAGAAAAGAAAATATGCAATGTGTTGGTTGAATAGATTCAACCTCACCAGCAATAGGTTCATGAAAAACTTCCACAAACTAAGAAGCACAACTTCTCCAACAAGGAAAGCATCTCACCAAGATTCAGATTTAGCAAATGCTTCCCCCGTTTCCTCATGAACTCAATGCAATGGATAAAATTTATTCCTAATAAGGGAGGATTAATCCAGGAGGATATTGGTGGCCACCCACCTATTACAATTGGCTCAAAGCAATCTTCTAGCAATTTACTATTTTTAGAATTTTTTTGGTGCCTAAACTTCTAGGGCCATTGTGAGGGACTTAATGAAGTTTTTTTGTGATCGAGAACCTAAATTATAGCCAAAGTCTTTGATGGAACCCCAAAAGTGAATATTATTGTCGATACCTTTCGAACTAGATATCTTTCACCCCAAATGGAGATTGTATGCCAAAGTTATGCCGCTAGGAAGTTGGTACACCAAACTACACAAAATGAAGTCCACAAAATTGTTGGCTTTTCATCTTCTAGGGTTAGGGTTTTGGGTTTTCTTTATGTTGAAAAAGGCCTTTTGAGATTCATTGTAATAATCATCTTCTTGTGAATGTGAGTATCTATCACATGTCTTCTTATATATAAGTTGCCACCATTATAGCAAGTCTTCCAATTTGCATTTCTACAGTTTTGTACATTTCACTCATTAATAATAAAAAAATGTATATTATTGTATCTTTGTGTTTATGGTTATATCTATGATACATATTTGTTATATTATTTGATATATGATATATATATATACATTTCATTATTATATCTCCACTCTCATTTCGTGCCAAAAATAATCTGGATCACCTATCAATGATGGAAATAGGCCTAGGGTGAAACTCTAGTTCATACTCTTAGAGAAATGTGTCAAAGTCGATAAGAGCATACCCGCCAAGAAGAAGTAAATGGGAACCTTATATACTAGCACAAGTAAATCAAATAGATACTTGTGATGATGAGATGGACTTGATAGACATGGGAAAGTCAACTTGAGAGGATAAAGAGTTACTACAGAATGACCGACTCATGTTGAAACTTCCCTTGAAAAAAATCATGGCACATTTTGTGACTTAAGAAGCATGACTATAAACTAGTATAGTTTTGTGACACATGAGGAATCAACAAATGCTCCATATGGTTGTAACAATAACAAATCGAGGGAGATAAAACTCAATAACAAGAAAATTATCCTAAATCAATACTAGACCCAAAATGATGAGATAATGACTCAAGAGTGTGCTTTGTTCAAGGGAGACAAAACAAATTCCAACAAAAGAGATGGCCCCT
>ML799747.1:15686-37151 GCA_009831015.1 Picea engelmannii | reverse complement strand
GAGCCCAATATTGGGGGTTTTGAGGGTTTTGACATAACAAACCCTAGAGGATGATTCAGTGGTGAAAGATTCCACCTATATTGTCCCAAGCTTGGTCTCAGAGATGAAATACTCTCCCACACCATTCTTGTTCCATATCTACTCAATTGCAAGAGTATTCTACATCAGTTTCATGTGCAGATAGAGAGAGGGCACACCAGTTGAGGGATTCCAGCAAGAGGGGCGCACCATCTTTGGAGAGAGATTCGTTGTAGGAGACTGGCAGGGCCATTGAGGATTCTATCACTTGGGTTTTCATTGCAGTGCCTTGGACATTAGATCTAGTTCTTTATGAGATAGTTTCATGGCTCAGATTATTTCTTGAGCAGTGGGGCGAATTGAAGAGAAGGAGGGCATTTTTGAGATCCAGATCCAGTCCGTTTGGAGGGGTTACACTTCAGATCTGACCTTGAGACTTTACCTAGTTACTTGCAGTGTCCTGATATATATTTATGGAGAGTTTCAGAGAATTTGGAGGCCTCCTTCAGTAGGGCCGAATTATCTAGGGTTTCAGTCATCCAGTGGGGCACACCATTTAGTGGGGGATTTCAGATCTACTAAGATTGAGAGGGATCTTGGAGATTCGGTCACCTGGGTTGTTCTTAACATCACCCGATCTATCAGTTGGCATATTTATTAGGGTGATTGGACACTTTTGGCAGTAGGGCCGAGTTATTGGGGGTTCCAGCCTTCTATTGGAGCGTGGCATTCTTCAGCTGGAGAGTTTGGCATTCAGATCTACTTGTATTGATCTTCATTTCTCATTCAGCCTTTGGAGGCATCTTTTGTATTAGCGAGAGCATTTTGTAGCATCTCTTATCTATTGTCTATCTTCTTGGCCATCTGTTGAGCATTCCATATCGGCATCTTCATTGTAACAGGTTTCTCTATTTTATGAATAAAGAAGAATTGAGATTTTTTGGCTTGTCTATCTTATTGCATATGGTTGAGGTATGTTCCATGGTTATCTCTTTATATTATTTGCTTCATACACACATATAAACACATCTAAAAGGTAGATCAACAAAGTGTTTGACGGAATACCTCACTCAGAAAAAGTTTTAAAAAGACACCAAAACAATGATGATCCTTGCATAATGGCTTGGGATCATTACAGGTTGAAGTTGATCATGCAGCAGAATGCACAAATAAAGGAAATGGAGGAATAATTGGAAAGGTTATTGAAAGAGAAGGAGAAATCAACCCCAATGGAATTTATTCCATTGAATGTGGTTCCCCTGGCTGAAGTTAGTACAACAACTATGCCAACAACCACCACAGTGGAAATTCCATTGGCAACTCCAATGACAGCATTGGAAAAGGCTACGAAGCTATCAAAGTCCATGGAGGAGATGAATCTACAAGAAACAAAGATTAATAGGTTGAAAAGGGAGGTTGAAAATCTCAAGGAACTCAAATATTCTTTCCAAACAAGATACAATGTTGAGAGACAGGCAACAGAGAAGCTTAAGAAGGAAATACAACAGCTCCAGAAACAAACAGTGGCAGGAAAGACATTAGTTGGGGCTAAGGAAAATATCTGGACAGACATCTCTAATTCCATAAATGAGATTTGACCCATGGTACAAATCATGTTTGAACAACATGATCTAGTGTTGAAGAGCAGGCAGGCCATTGACAAGATAAGAAGAGAACTGGATGAAATGCCCTCGGCAGCCAACAAGATCATCAAGTTTCTGAACTCAAAAACCAAAGAAGAGTTAGAAGAACTGAAAGTTGAAGACAAAACAAAGACTATCCTTGAAGTAAAAAGAGTGTTGACTAAAAAGGTATTAATGTTACAGTTGGAGGAAAAGGCTCAGAACATGGACATTGGAGTTTAGATATTTTTTAGCAAGATTGAAGCCTTATAGAAAAAGGGTCTTCCTGATCTACATGTCCTAAATGATAAATTAATGACTTTGTCTGATTACAAGAAAAATATCGCCACCATGGCCAAAGACAGTTCCAAGTTTTCAGGGATATAAGGCAGCATCATGGGCAAAGCATTCTTAGAGACTCTGCATCATGGCCTCAACATACAACACAAAATCAAGTACATCTTCCTCATCAAGCCAACATTTTCTAAATACACCAAGATGGATGAATTCTACTGCCAACTATTGAAAGTTACCATCCCAAGCACAAAAATATGGGATGAGCTTTGTGAATTGATTGAGTAAAGGTAAAGCCTTGTCCAGCTCAGTGTCCAACACCAGTTAAATTCATCTGAATGAATCACCAACGGTCTTTGCCAAAATTAGCATGAGAGATTCGACACATCGTCATTAGTTACTACATTTCTACATCTTATTAACTAGTTAGTTAGACTCAGACTCTATCACGTCCTGGTCATTAATGACAGGGTCGTTTGTAACTTTTATTATAAATATTTCCAACTTAGAAGTATTGAGGGTTGTTGATCTTTACACCCAAGCAAGATCTAATCATTGTAATTTTTATCAAGAGGTTATTCCAACAATACAAAGAGAAGTTTCACAGGATTCCTGCATGTTAATTGTTGGTGAAATTTCCTCTATCTGCATAAAAGTTTTTTCCCTCTCAGTTATCATATTGTCTTTCTAAATCTAATCTTTAAAAGAAGTTAAAGTTTCAGAATTTTCCATTGTGTACTATGTTCTTAATCTTTTATAGATTTAAATGTTTTTCTTCTGATGTTATAACAAAGAAATTATTAAATTCTTTTTTGTTTTAACTGATATTTGATGCAGGAGCATCTCTCGACGTCAGCCATCCAACCAGCCAGCCATGTCGATCGTGTGCATTCAAGCTAAAGAGAGGCACAACCTCATTTGAAATTTGAATTTAATGTAATTAAATGTCTAGGCTGGTGAGCCATAGAGTCGTGCCTTTCTGCAGGCTGTAGATAAGATTGGCCATTAATGTTTTGTATGGTTGAGATCTAGATCCAGATGCTAGACTAGACATCCCATTCAATGCAATTGAATAGGGTAGGTAGATTAGAGGGAAGAGCTCGAAGATCCCCCTCAAGTAAAAGAGATTTTGTATCTCATTTTTTGGAAGGGAGAGGAAGTTGAGAAGAGAGAAGAGCTAGAGAGAGCTCAAGAACACCTTGTAATTACATGCATTTTCCATTTTTAATATAAACAGAAGAAGTTTTTCCTGCATGTATTCTATGTTATGTGGATGTCTGTGAGTGTTCTTTTATGCTGTAGATGTATACTGTAGTTGTGCATTTGCAGGAGTGTGTTTTATTTCAGGTGAAGGTCTTTGAGGCTTCACACCAGGAGGATGTGACAGAACGATGTGGGTTCTAAGATCCATGCACAGAGGATGCACTTCTGAACTCTGTGGGTTTAGACAAAGACGTGTTGTGGAACATGAATTGGAGTCAACAACACCAGGAGGAATACCTCAAGGTTGCTAAATACCTTGGAGGCAAGGCTGTGTGGGAGAAGACACAGTTGTAGACATAATCTCTGAGGAGTTCTATGAAGCTCTGCGAAGTGGGAATTGAGCATATGCATAGTGGTGCATAGAAGAAGAACTCTGTTGTGAGTTCAGACAGAAGCCAGAATCGTTGAGGATTTTGTGAAGCTCTGCCAGGTGGGCATTGAGCCAGTGCAAGGAGTGCACAAAGATAGGAACTCTACTGTGAGTTCAAGAAGGACTAGAATCACCGAGGATTCTATGAAGCTCTGCTAAGTGGGCATTGAGCAGGTGCATAGAGACACAGAAGAAAGGAGACAGAACTACTAAACGTTTTGTAGAGAAGACACTCCACCGGGAGGGTTTCGAGTAAGCGTGTAGACAGGCACAGAGGAGAGAAGAGAACTCTTTGAGTTCTGGAAGTTAAAGGAAGAATCCACTGAAGGACCTTTGCAGGGTTACTAAATACCCAGAAGCAATCAGCATGAGGTTGTTGGAGTGAAGGATAGCTACAAGGGCATCCAAGCATTCTCCATCTGAAGGAGAAAAGGAAAGAAGAACCGAGATTCCTTGGGAGGTCAAAGCTACAGGAGAAACTCAGGACAAATAGCACTTTGCGTGCGAGGACTCTGCAAGGAGTGCAAAAGTTTCAGAATCCTTTGACGGGTTCAAAGTACCCAAAGCTCAGGAGGGACAACATTTGTACACGTGCAGTTGAGAACTCAGAGTGAGGAGTTCGCAGAGGAGAAGGAAGACAAAGGTTGAGGCCTTTTGAATCTTTGGAAATTCTTCCAATCCTGGGAAGAAGTGCGCAGAAGCTCAGGAGGAGCAACAACAGCTGTCAGATCGATAGGAGAAGAAACCTGGACCATTGTAGATTTCACGTCCAGAGAGAATCAGAGGGAGCACACGGGAAGAAACGATCTGCACTGTCAGATTTGGAGAAAAATCCCGTCAGCCGTCAGATTTGGCGAGAAGTGAGGAGGTTACAACTGGGTTTCCAAGGTGCAAGCCCAGGAGATTGTGGACCATCGGATTTTCACACAGAATCTCGTCAGTCGTTGGGTCAGGAGAAGATGGTCAGAGTTTAGCCTCTAGAGTAAGCATGCAGGAGAACAGATCGGGGCCGTCAGATCTTGAGTGGACACCCGTCAGCCGTCGGATCAGACAGGAGTTGCACAAACTTTACCATTGGGATTCTCGAGGTTGAGAAAGTCAAGACACTTCAAGTCTTGAAACATCGGGAAGATCTGGACCATCCATTAGTGGAGACACATGGCGGGAATCGAGGTGTCGGAAGTCGGGAATTTCCATGGGGAATTACCCAAAATAATCTGAGTCGTCTGCTTGGGGAGACAGGTGTCAGAAATCTAAAGAGAGCTGGGATATTTGGCATCAGGAAATTGGATTTCCTGAGGTCGTGAAAGTTGGGACATCACAAGTCTTGAAATCCCAGAGAAATCAGGACCGTCCATAAAAGAAGGATGCGTGGCAGAAATTGAAGCCATCGGGAAAAGTCCCAACAGGAAGTCATTGATTGGCATTTGGTTCATCAGGATATCGGGGATCCTGGTGACAAGGAGTTTGGGCATTTTGGAATCATGAAGCTCGAAACCCCGACAAGGAAGGAGCCATCATGAGGGCCAGCTGGCAGCATATCAAAGAAGGAAGAAAGCTTCATTGTGTGGGGGCCAGCTATCAACCTATCGGGATTTGGAGGATCGAAAATCCCATGAGCAAATTCATTTTGGCATTCTAAACCCCGAAACCCCGACGAGGGATAAGACTATGGTCACAGGGATAGTGGTCATATGGGCAAGGATTCTAGCCAGGAGGGATAACTCATAAAGGGCGCATCGAGATTCGAGGAATCGCGAGTCCTGAGGATGTTTGAATTTCGACATTGAAAAGATTGAAACACCAATGAGGAGGTATGGTTGTGTTCATATAGAGGAGGTCACGTGGACCAGGAGTTTATCCTGGAGGGATAACGGGAATTGGGGCACATCGGGAATTTGAATCCCAAAACCACGATAGGAGGATAAGGTTGCGGTCTTATGAATCAGCGATCACATGGACCAGAGTACAACTAGGAGGGCTAACACGTAAAAGGCGTGCATAGGTGAATTGACTCATCGGTGATCGGGGATTCAAGAGTACATGAACTCTTGACATCAGAAAGTTTGAAACCCCAAAACCTGAAGTTAAGATCAGGAAAAGAGTGCGGTCATGTGCAGAGAGACCGTGAGGTAAAGGAAAAGGACCTGTGGATCGGGTTTTAGTAGGGATTCCAGCAAGGAATCGAGGGAGCCACTTCGGCTCAAAGGTGAAATTTGAACGATCCTTAAAGATCGGGAGGTCAAGCGCAGAGACCCTGTGGGGTATGTAGGAGAGTCGCGCCATCAAGTGGTATCAGAGCTAGAACTCTATTTGTATATTTCAAGTAGAGGGAGAAGACAGAGCACTGGAGACTCTGTGAGGATTGTTTGCAGGTAGGTGACAATCAAGAAGGCAATCAGGGAGACTGTAGGAAGATGAAGCTGGTATAACTCTTAGTGCAGAGTGACATCAGCAGGTTTTCTAGGAAAGAAGACAGAGACAACACCATGCTTACTGAAAGCCATAGGCATGCTAGAAAGAAGAGCAAGGCAGAAAAGCTTGCAGAAATGTATAGAGAGATGGATAAAGACTTCTATGAATTAAAGACAGATATAGACAAGCTCGAACTGTAGATGTGAAAGGATAAGAAGTCGAGATGGATGCGTGAATGGCCCATGAGGAAGTCGAAAGCAAAATGACCAGTCAAGGAGTTGATGGTCAGAGGGCAGCGGAGGTTGTTAAAAAGATGGTTGAGGTATGCTGAAAACCTCAATGGACCAGAAGAAAAAATGGTTCAGGTGTGTGAATCGGAGACTAGGAGAGGTCTCGACGATGAAGAAAATGAAATGGGATCATTTGAAGATCTCAAGCACTGCTAGGAGGGCAGAGAGGAAATTCCAGATTTCCAGGTGGGCAACGACATGAGATCACTGCAGGATCTCAGAGACTGTCATGAGGACAGCCAAGGAATTTCACATTGCCAGCTGAGCAATGAAATGAGATCATTGTGGGATCTCAAAGACTGCCAGGGGGGAAACGGAAGCATCTCATATTGCCAAGTGGGCATAGATGAAAATTTGAGACTATATGAAAGTCTCATGGACTCAGAGGTGAGTTCAATTCAGCAAGGAGTGCTGATGAAGATGGGATCGGTTGATCTCATAGTTTGCCAGGAGAGCAGTGGAAGAATCCCATATTTCTAGGTGGGCAGGGATGAGAAGATGAGACTATATGTGGGTCTCATAAACTCATAGGTGAGTTGGAATCATCCTGAGGAGATGACAGAGCAAGTGAGCTCAGAAATGAGTTTGGATCAGCATGTGTAGCTAACAGGGGAAGATATGAGAGATATTCTGATGATTGGGGGAATTTAGATATTCCTACCACTTGCCCAGGAGGAGGCAGAAATTTGTGTTGCAGGTGTAGCAACAGCAGCAAAACAGTCAGTTGTGACTGTTAGGAAAGAAGAGGGATTGGAGCAGACTTTGGAAGCTGCCCAAGCAGATGAGGAAAATGAGCATTCTGAGGAATGGCTCAGTATTTTCAGCTAGGAAGCTAAGGAAGCTATAGCACTGAAGCTGACATCAAAAGAAGTAGAAGAGGATGATGAGAATTATGAGGAATGGCTCAGTATTTTCAGCCAGGAGACTGAAAAGACTGCAACATGGGAGGTTGTAGAAGTAGACGAAGAAGGGGAAGACAACGTTAGTTTGGCTGATCTATGGGAATAGATAGAAGCCTTGGAAGAGAGGGTGAAGGTGCAGAGCGTACACATCCAACAGGTGAAGTTGGAAACTGATGAAGAAGGCATGGTAGATCATGATGATCTGCTCATGTGCCAAAAAAAATTGCAGCTGAGGAGACTGCAAAAACAAAGCCAACCATGGGAGCAGCTAGACGAGGTGATCGAAGATATCATGGAGCTGATGATTCGATCAGTAGAAATGGCCAGCAAGGAGAGGCTGAGCATAAGAGAAGCAGCAATAGCAGCAACACAAAAGCAGCAACATCATCAAAATGGAGCAGATGGGGAGCTCCAAATATTTGTTTGGGATCTAGGAGGATTTCCAATAGCTAAGATGGGAAGCTCATGAGTAGGAGCTCATGAATTTTGTAGCTGAGGAGTTTGATGCAAGAGCATCTCTCCACGTCAACCAGCCAGCCACATCGAGTGCGTGCATTCAAGATGAAGAGAGGCACAGCCTCATTTGAAATTTGAATTTAATGTAATTAAATGTCTAGGCTAGTGAGCCATAGAGTCATGCCTTTGTGAAGGTTGTAGATAAGATCAACCATTAGTGTTTTGTATGGCTGAGATCTAGATCCAGATACTAGACTAGACAGCCCATTCAATGAAATTGAATAGGGTAGGTAGATTGGAGGGAAGAGCTCGAAGAGCCCCCTCAGGTAAAAGAGATTTTGTATCTCATTTTGTGGAAGGGAGAGGAAGTTGAGAAGAGAGAAGAGCTAGAGAGAGATCAAGAACACCTTGTAACTATAGGCATTTTCCATTTTTAATATAAACAGAAGCAATTTTTCCTGCATGTATTCTACGTTATGTTGATGTCTGTGAGTGCTATTTTATGCTATAGATGTATACTGTAGTTGTGCATTTGCAGGAGTGTGTTTGATTTCAGGTGAAGGTCTTTGAGTCTTCACACTAGGACGATGTGACAGAATGTTGCAAGTTCTAAGAGACGTGCATAGAGGATGCACTTCTGAACTCTGCGGGTTCAGACAAAGATGTGATGTGGCACAGGAACTGGAGTCAACAACACTAGGAGGAATACCTCAAGGTTTTTGAATACCTTGGAGGCAAGGCTATGTGGGAGAAGACACAGTTGCAGATAGAATCTCTAAGGATTTCTGTGAAGATCTTCCAAGTGGGCATTGAGCATATGCACAGTGGCGTACAAAAGAAGAACTATGTTGTGAGTTCAGACAGAAGCCAGAATCGTTGAGGATTCTGTGAAGATCTGCCAGGTGGGCATTGAGCCAGTGCAAGGAGTGCACAAAGATAGGAACTCTGTTGTGAGTTCAAGAAGGACTAGAATCACTGAGGATTCTTTGAAGCTTTGCCAGGTGGGCATTGAGAAGGTGCATAGAGACACATGATAAAGGATATAGAATTGTTGAACGTTCTGTGGAGAAGACACTCCACCAGGAGGGCGTCGAGTAAGTGTGCAGACATGCACAAAGGAGAGAAGAGAACTCTTTGAGTTCTGGAAATTAGAGGAAGAATCCACTGAAGGACCTTAGCAGGCTAAATACCCAGAATCACTCAGCAAGAGGTTGCTAGAGTGAAGGATAGCCAAGAGGGCATCCAAGCATTCTCCATCTGAAGGAGAAAAGGAAAGAAGAATCGAGTTTCCTTGGGAGGTTGAAGCTATAGGAGAAGCTCAGGACATATAGCACTTAGCATGCGAGGGCTCTGCAAGGAGTGCAGAAGTTTCAAAATCCTTTGACGGGTTCAAAGTACCCAAAGCTTAGGAGGGACAATGTTTTTACATGCACAGTTGAGAACTCAGCGTGAGGAGTTTGCAGAGGAGAAGGAAGACAAAGGTTGAGGCCTTTTGAATCTTTGGAAATTCTTCCAATCCTGGGAAGAAGTGGGAAGAAGCTCAGGAGGATAAATAGCAGTCGTCAGATCGGTAGGAGAAGAAACCTAGACCGTTGAAGATTTCACGTCTAGAGAGCATCAGAGGGAGTGCACGGGAAGAAACGATCTGCACCGTCAGATCTGGAGAAAAATCCCACCAGTCGTCAAATTTGGCGAGAAATGAGGAGGCTACGAATGGGTTTCCAATGTGCAAGCCCAGGAGATTGTGGACCGTTAGATGTTCACATAGAATCTCATCAGTCGTTGGGTCGGGAGAATATGATCATAGTTTATCCTCTAGAGTAAGCTCACAGGAGAATGGATCGGGAACGTCAGATCTTGAGCGGACACCAGTCAGCCGTCGGATCAGACAGGAGCTGCATGAGCTTTACCATAGGGATTCTTGAGGTCGAGAAAGTCGAGACACTTCAAGTCTCGAAACACCAGGAAGATATGGACCGTTCGTTAGTGGAGACACGTGGTGGGAATCGAGGTGTCGGAAGTTGGGAAATCGAAATTCCCGTGAACATGAGATTGGGAATTTCCATGGGGAATTACCAAGAATAATCTGAGTCATCCATTTGGGGAGACAGGTGTCAGAAATCCAAAGAGAGTCGGGATATTCGGCATCGAGAAATTGGAGTTCTTGAGGTTGTGAAAGTTGATACATCACAAGTCTCGAAATCCTATAGAAATCGGGACCATCCATCAGAGAAGGACACATGGCAGAAATCGAAGCCATCGGGAAAAGTCCCGACAGGAAGTCATTGATCGACGTTTGGGTCATCGAGATATCGGGGATCCTAGTGACAAGGAGTTTGGGCATTTTGGAATCGTGAAGCTCGAAACCCGGACAGGGAAGGAGCCATCGTGGGGGGCAGTTGTCAGCATATCATAGAAGGAAGAAAGCTCTATTGTGTGGGGGCCAGCTGTCAACCTATCGGGATTTGGAGGATCGGAAATCCCGTGAGCAACTTCATTTTGGCATTGGAAACCCCGAAACCCCAAAGAGGGATAAGATTGCAATTACAGGGATAGTGGTCATATGGGCAAGGATTCTAGCTAGGAGGGCTAATGCGTAAAGGGCACGTCGAGATTTGAGGAATCGCGAGTCCTGACAATGTTTTCATTTCGACATTGAAAATCTCGAAACCCCGATGAGGAGGTATGGCTGCAGTCATATAGAGAAGGTCACATGGACTAGGAGTTTAGCCTAGAGGGCTAATGGGAATTGGGGTGCATCGGGAATTTGAAGCCCAAAACCCCGATAGGAGGATAAGGATGCAGTCTTATGAATCAGTGGTCACATGGACCAGAGTACAACCAGGAGGGCTAATGCGTAAAAGGCGCGCATCGGTGAATTGGCTCATCGGTGATCAGGTATTCAAGAGTACATGAACTCTTGACATATGAAAGTTTGAAACCCCGAAACCTAAAGTTAATATCAGGAAAAGAGTACGATCATGTGCAGAGAGACCGTGAGGTAAAGGAAAAGGACCTGTGGATCGGGTTTTAGTAGGGATTCTAGCAGGGAATCGAGGGAGCCGCTTCATCTCAAAGGTGAAATTTGAACAATCCTTAAAGACCGGGAGGTCAGGCGCAGAGACCCTGCGGGGTATGTAGGAGTGTCGCGCCATCAATATCTCACCTTTTTCAGCAATACACCATTTTATTCCTAAAGAATCCAGCATTAGCACTATCTCTCCCTGTAAAAAAAATCTTATAAAAGTTGTCTTTAACCTTTATATTTTTAAAACAGACCCCATATCCCAATGGAAGCGTAAGTTATATTCAACCATTTCATTTAAAAACAATGCAAACAACTTGGTTATATTCTTTCTAACTAGTCTAAAATATTGAAAATCCAAACAAATCTAAAACTCACAGAGAGATCCCTCTCTGAAACTGGTAGGGCTAGCTCCCAGTTTTGAAGCTGTTGGTTAAGGTTACCTTTGATAAATTTATTCTTACCTCACAACAACCTCTAGGAATTTACAAAGTGATAACATAAATGGTGACTCCACTGGGGAAGAACTGAACAAACTTTCCAGCCCTTGTTTTATTTCCCCTAGAACAAAGATGACTTTATTTCTGGAAGAAACACAAACCCTAAATTTTATCTAGAAGTAATGTTCAGAGGTTGTTAAATTTTGTATATAAATAGTTAAAATTTGTAAAGGAAAAATAAAATCAACAGTTCTATCTCCCAAAAGAATATCTACCAGATCTCATCCTAACAGAGAACCTGCAATAGTAATAGATAACCCCAAAAGACTACTCAGGAAGAAAAATACTGCAGAAATTTTGAGGAGTAACAACCCACTTCCAAGGTATTTTTCCATCCCAGAAAAGTTAGTTGTTATTCCAAACCTTGAGCCTGAAATACCCTTTTGAACAACTCTTTTCGAGACAAAATCCGACAATTTTGTCAATAAAACGGTCTTAGACCAAACCATTTTTCAACCCAAGACCCCTGAGATACTTTCTCCTAAAGATCAAGTTGATCAACGTTTTCACCCTAAGACTGATAATCTCAAAGACCTAGTCGCAAATCTTGGTCAAGTCTTAGACAAACTCCATCTTCAACAACCCGTCGAACTTCCTTTTTTAACTATTGCTGCAGTTACTACTAAACTTACACCAGGTCACTCCATTCCTCCAAGCCCTTCGTCTTCTATATCTTCAGGCATTTCCTCTCTTGTCACACAGGTTTTTGTTCATCCTCCTCCACCAATCATGGTGGCAAGATATGATCCATTGGTATTGGTTTCTCCTTTACATGACATGCCCCAATATTATCAAACTAGACTCCCATAGTTTGATAGTATTGGTCCCTTGAATGCACAACAATATGTTGACAAAATGAACGATTACCTTGACCTGTAGGAAGTAGACAAAGATGATGTGCAGATGAGGCTATTTGCACGAAGCCTAACTAGAGAAGTGAAAAAGTGGTTCAAAACTTTACATGCTACTACCATTACTAATATTGTTGGCTTTCATCGAACTTTCCTTGACTGGTGGGAGGTAAAGAAAAATCCTCTCCAGATTTTGTCAGAATATGAGAACATCAGAAGGAACCAAGGAGAGACAATGTAGGATTATTGCACTCATTTCAACAATCTATACAATGCTATCCCGACTGAAATCAAACCATGACAAGGTTTGGTGTTAATAAAGTTCCCTGATAGTTTTGACGCCAAAATGTCATATAAATTAAGGGAAAGAAACGCAACAACTCTAGAAGACATGGAAAGAATTTTCATCAATGTAGAAGCAAATCTTTTGGCCAAAAGGGCCAGGTAGAGAACAGAAAAGAAGGTCACCATCAACGAAGAACCTTCTACTTCCTCATTAGATGACAAATTATATTCTCTCACCGGAGCTATGGAGAAAATGATGGAGAGACTTTCCATAACTGATAGGAACCCACCTAGGGAGAACCAAGATGCTCCTCAAATCATAAACCCAAAATTTAGGAGAAATCCACCTTAGATGAGACAGAGAGATCCTAGACATCAACAGGAACAAAGGGGACCTGGTCAGTAGATTATACCACCTCTCCAGGAAAACTATGTTGATGATGAGGAGGAACTAATTGAGGATTTTGATGATACTCATATAAATATAATGGGTAATCATGATCATGATCATGAATCTATTTTCGTCACCCAGGAAGAACATGAAATATTTCTCCTTTCACAAACAGAGGCCAATGAGGAAGCTGAGAAAACAGAATAGCAAGCCTTTGAGAACACTATAATGAAGGTTCACAGGCAGTATAACTTGAGGAGTAAGAAGACTAACGCGAATTATTCGAAGAAGGTTGTTGAAACCAAGAAAACCTCAGAAAACCTTCCCAAGAAATCCCCTGGGCAGAATGACGTTGAATCTTTTGTGCAAAAAACTCCAGAAATTCTTAAGAGAAAAAGTCAGAAAGAAGTTCAATCAACCATTCAAATAGGTGAAATTGTCCATATAGTTTATATCAATAAATTAGAAGTACATAGTTTAAACAAAACCATCGCTCCTTTCATCCTTGAAGGGGAACTAGAAAAATTGAAGATTCCCATTCCCCTCTCCGAGCTAATGAACAAGAACCCTTATAGATCTCAGGTGATAAAAGCTTTAAGCATCGAACCTAATATAGGTACCAAATCTTTGAATGTTGGATATGTACACCACTCTGACATAGTAAACCTTGTCGATGATCGACCTAATCTCTTGTTTGGTCCTGAAGTTGATGGTCAAACTGATAATGGTGTTGTGGCCCCTTTTTACATCAGCCTAAATATCCATGATCTGATATTACACAATGCTATGCTGGATTCGAGTGCCTCTCACAACCTAATGCCGAAAGCCATGATGGAAAATTTGGGACTCGAGGTCACCAGACCCTACAAATATTTGCATTCTTTCGACTCCAACAAGGTCAAATGTATAGGCTTGATTAAAGACTTATGCATCACCTTGGCTCAAATCCCGAAGAAACGTTTGGTGATGGACATCGTCATGGAAGATATTCCCCCCAAGTATGGTATGTTGCTATCAAGGTCTTGGGGAGATAAATTGAGAGGAACCCTACAACTAGATATGTCCTACGCCACCATTCCATTTTTCATTCAACAGAGAAAACTTTAGAGGGAAACACTAATGAAGTATATGGTCAATAGTTAGGAAAAGATACACAATTACCCATTATATTATGCACACCCTGACCTGTATTCTTTTATTCTATATAACAATAGTGATCTTGAAGAACAAATCACACAACTTGAGGATGATGCACCTGATCCAAAGGATGATAAAGAAGTTGTCGAAGTGAGAAACCCCATGGTTGAAGAAAATGAGGAATTCCCAACAGACTTCTAGAGCATGGACTTTGATGGTGCTATGAGTAAAGAAGGAGTTGGAGCCAGAGTGTGGATGCATAACCATAGATCAAAGTACTCTGAGAATCATTCCTATAAACTGAACTTCCAATGTACTAACAACATAGTCGAGTACGAGGCTTTAATGCTTGGCCTGAAATTATTGAGGAAAGTTGGTGCTAAGTAGGCAATGGTAAGGGGTGATTCTAAATTGATTATCAAGAAAATCAAAGGTGAGTATGCAACAAAACATCCTAGACTTAGAGCCTATAGGAATGTTTTTTTAGATGATCTTCAATTCTTTACTGAGATTGACTTGCAGGTGATGCGTAGGGGACAAAATATACTCACAGATGGACTAGCTACATCAACAACTACCTGTAAAATCCCTTTTCGCCCCACTCGCAAGTACACAGTGGAGGTGAAGTGAAGACCCACCATTCCTGACAACATCAGATATTGGTAGGTATTTGTAAATGATGATCAAATTGAATATTTTATGCAATGTAAAAATGATTTCAAATTTACAAACATAGATTTAGAAAATGGTGACGAATTTGTAAATAAATTTGTTTTTGAGAATGGTAGTGTAAATACAATAGATGTTGAAGAATTCAATGAAAATGATGTAGATTCTGATATCCTGTAGTTAAAAAATAATGTGTTACCTAGAGGTTTAGTTATGTTGGAATACTTGTTTAATTTTAACGATGTGGCCAAAAAAACGAAAATTGAAGCTAATGGTAAAGAGGTTGAAGATTGCAACATAGGAACAAAAGCAAACCCCAAAATGATAAAACTGTCTAAATCCCTGCCACCAGAGCAAAAAATAAAATACATTGAACTTTTTAAGGAATATATAGATGTTTTTTCCTGGGGCTATGAGGACTTAAAATCCTATGACACAAGTATCATACAACACTAGATTCCCATAAAAGAAAAACACAAACCTTTAAGAAAGAAAATTAGGAGAATTAATCCCAAGTTGCTTCCCCTGATAGAGAAAGAAATCAAAAAGATGTATGATGACAAGATTATAGTCCCCTTGAGATTTTCCAAATGGGTTTCTAATCTAGTTCCAACCAGGAAGAAAACTAGCGAGATCAGACTCTATATGGATTTCATAAATCTGAACAAAGTCTCCCTTAAAGACAATTACCCTTTACCCAAAATGGACCATATTTTACAAAAGGTGGTCGGATCCAGTAGGATCTCCTTACTGGATGGTTTCTCTGGTTACAACCAAGTTCTAATCCATCCATAATATCAAGAGAAGACAATTTTTACCACACCCTGGGGAACCTTCATGTATGTGAAGATGCCTTTTGGTCTGATGAACATTGGGGATAATTTCTAAAGAGCAATGGATATTGCCTTTGTGGATGAGACTAGGAGATTTATAGTCATTTATCTAAATTATGTAACTGTTTACTCCAAATCTAACAAAGAAAATTTCCTCCACCTTAGACATGTGTTTGAGAAGTGAAAGAAATTTGGGATTTCATTAAATCCTAAGAAAAGCCTTTTCGGGTTAGAGGAAGGCAAACTACTGGGACACATAATCTCAAAAGATGGAATTAAAATAGATCCCAACATGATAGAAGCTATCGAGAAGGTGGAACATCAAAGAACTACAATCTTTCATTGGGAAAATAAATTTCCTTAGAAGATTCATACCAAACTTGGCCAAAATTCTCAGGAATATCACCAATATGTTGAAAAAGGACACAAAAATCAAATGGAACGCTGAGTCGAAACAGTCATTCAAGAAAGTGAAACATCCTATCACCGAAGCCCTAGTTATGATTAGCCTAGACTATACCAAATACTTTTACCTTTTCTCCTTCGCATCTGAGAAAATTATAGTAGTCGTATTGTTGCAAGAAAACAGTGAAGCGTACTAGCAACCCATAGCTTTTTTTAGAAAAGATTTAAGAGACACAGCATGGAATTATAACATTATGGAGAAACAAGCCTTTGCCCTAGTAAAGGCTATAAAATATTTTAGGGTCTATATTATCCACTCTCACACAATTGCATACGTCCCAAACATAGTGGTTAAAGATATCCTGACCCAGGATAATTTGGATGGTAGAAGAGAAAAATGGATTGTGGTTATTCTGGAATATGACATTGAAATAAAACCTACTAAAATGATCAAAGGATAGTGTTTGGCCAAACTAATGGCTGAGTCTAATTTTCATGCTTCAGATATTAAATTTTTGGCTACAGTAGACGGACCGGAAGAGCAGGCGACTCCAAACATAAAAGAGGCATTCTTAAACTCCCCTTGGTACGCAGACCTCATTTTTGTACTCCACAATTTACAAGCTCCTCTAGGTTTGACTAAGACCAAAGATAGATTTGTTAAATTGAAAGCATTGAAATTTTGTATTTTGGAAGGCAATCTCTATTGGAAAGATCTCGGTGGTATCTTTCTTAATTTCTTGTTAAAATATGAAGTTGACCAAGTTCTTCAAGATTTTCATGCAGGAGACTATGGTGGGAACCTAAACTGGAAGACCATAGCTAACAATATTCTAAGAGTTGGCTTTTACTGGCCTACTCTATTTGCTAATGTTCACCAGAAGGTTACTTCTTGACACAAGTGACAAATTTTTGAAGGTAAAAGGAAGCTTCTGCCACTCCCAATGAAACCCATCTCTGTTTAATCTCCTTTCCAACAATGGGGGCTTGACTTCATTGGCGAAATACATCCTCCCTCTTCGAGCCAACATAAATGGATCCTTACGGCCACTGAATACTTCACCAAGTGGATAGAGGTTGTGCCATGCAGGAAAGCTACCGACTCTGTCATCATCAAGTTTTTAGAAACTAATATTCTATCTCATTTTGGATTCCCCAAAAAAATTATAGCTGACAATGCAGCCTCTTTCAGATGCAAAAGGCTCATAGATTTTTGTAATCAATATCATATTACTTTTGGACACTCGACAACTTATTATCCATAGGTAAATGGGATATTTGAGTCTTCTAACAAAAGTATGGTGAACATTCTGAGAAAGAAATTACAAGAAAACAAGAAATCATGGCATAATAAGTTGGTTTTTTCACTCTAGGATGACAAAATAAGCACCAAAAGATCGATTGGTATGTCTCCATAGCAGTTGGTGTATGGCACTGAGGTAGTTTTTCCCCTTTCATTAGGAGTTCTGGTCATGAAACTATTGTAGGAAACACAAGAAGAACCAAATGATGTCCAGTGAATAATAAATCAAATGATCCACCTAATGCAATCCAGAGAAGAAGTTTACAACATAACTCAAGTGATCCAAGAAAATATTAAAAAGATTTATGACAAGAGAACCAAAGAGGATAACTTTGAATTGGGTGATCTAGTCTTGAGATGGGACTCCAGAAATCAAGATAAAGGTAAACATGGAATGTTCGATAGCTTGTGGAAGGGTCCTTACACCATTCAGTCCTTTAGAGGAAATAATTTTTTTCTACTTGCTAATAGTGATGGATCAGACCTACCAGGGGGACCTATAAATGGCAGGATGTTGAAGCATTACTTGCCACATCAGTAGAGATATCACCATTCCATTCCATTGTACATATCATTTCTTTTACAAGTATTTTAGGTGTACGTGTTTTTGTTCAGGTGTTTGAAGCTCGTGGAGAAGGCCCTAAGACACTGAAACTGTCATCAAAATTTCCGAAATAAAGCAAGTCAAATAACAAAAGAAGCTCTAGAAGAATTTTTTCAAGACAACAAGAAATAGGATTCGTGGCATCTTGCAAGGAGGATACCATCCCCAGGTGGAGCCATTGTTATAACCATATAATTTATAGGATCAATTGTTGATTGTAATTTTGTCCATGTTTTTGACTTGCAAATAGTGTTGCATTCTAAAAAAGAAAAGAAAAGAAAAGGAAAGGAAAAAGAAAAGAAAAGAGAAAATAAAAGAAAATAAAAGAGAAAAAAAAAGAAAATAAAAGAGAAAATAAAAAGGATAAAGCCCCATGAATTGATAATGACTTGATCCATACAGTGTAAACATGGCCAAGTCTTTTGAATTTAAGTATTTAGTATTAGTGAATAAGCTTGGCTATATTGTCTAATCATAGCCAAGTAATTTAGATTAGCTAGTGAATAAATTTGATCAAACAGTCTAATCTTGGTCAAATAACCCCAAGGTAGAGTATTTTCTTAGCCCAACAGTTTAAAATGGGCTAAAGGTGCAAAGGAGTAGGTTAGGACATAGTTTAGTTAGTTTCTTTTCAATAAAAAGTGTAAGATTATCAATGGAAAATGCAGGATCTTGATGGTGGAATGTTTTGTCTAACCCCATAGTGACACAAGCAAAGGGGGCAGTGCGCAAAACCGATAAAAAGTTCATTAAGCCTAAGTTTGACCTCATATATTGAACCATGCCCCAGAGAATAAAAAATCGAGCCTAGATCTACAACCGAGTTGTTAGCACCCAGATCTACGGTTTTTATGAGTTTTCGGACCCTCCCTATCCTTCGAACTTTAATAGTGGGGGTGGGGGGGTGGCTTTGAAAAGGTAATTAAAAGGTGCTCTTAGATATATGGTTCCCTCGCTAGCGCACAAATGGACTGTCCACAAGAGTTTCCGGACCCCCTCGATCGTTCTAGTTTTAAAGGCACGGGGGTCCGACATGATGGTTAAGGAGCATGCTCAAATAAATGACTAATATAGCTTTTTTCGGATCAATGGTTAGCCATTGATCCCAGACCCCCCAAAATTTTCTACTTTTAAAGGCAAGGGGGGTCTGGAATGAAGTTGTTTCCAGGCGGGCCCCATTCCTACGTGGCATTATCTCGTTACATTCTACCTCACCACTCCAAACTTTCCACCGCCTATCATTCTTCCAACTCACCACTGTCATTCAGAATTGTCACACCCCAAAGAATCCATTGCAAAGCCCATTTCGTCACCCCATCAACATGTCCCCTCCAGCTAACCGTTATGGGTCATATCCATTCCATTCATCTCCCAATCACCTTTCTACATGTTAGATGTCCTTCACCTTACCCTCTCACGCTCTAAACGACCTGTTGGCCATTTATGACTGGCCACATACGCGTTGTTCATTTGACCTATCCTTTTTCACCCAACGGATACCCATTCACTCAAATTCAACCCCGTTTCATTCAGTTCCCATTCTATTCACACTCCTTGCGTATCAAAGACTCATTTTCCTTCACCTCAACAACACCTCATCCAACCAGAGTTTTCGCCTACTAATGCGTGTTCATTTTGCAGGTACCAGAGGAAATCAATGGTGCCCAAAAGTAAAAAATAAAATGTAGAGGAAAATCCTTTTCTCCCACCTCCTGTCGATCTCAACTAGATCCCATTAGCAGACAAAGACTATCTAATCTCATAAACCAGGTCTGAATTCAACTTTGCTGAGCTACAGTCATGGTTCAGAGACACCTTCATCGATTAGAGAGATGAAATTGGGCTTTGGCAGTCAAATATCCCTCTATATATTTTTCCCCAAGTCTATCACTTTCCTGAATTCACCCTCAAGTGCCAAGCACACTACCTCCCCAATCAAAGAGCCATAGTATCTTCATCTGGAGAAACCCTTTTCCTTATTTCACTCGACGCCATCGATCATATGATGCAAGTACCAAGAGTTGAACCCCGTTCTCCCCTCACAATTGAAATTATGACAGAATTATATCGGAACCTAACATTTCCCCAAAGAGCACAAATCTTTTAGTTGTTCCTTCCACAAGATGCCCAATTCCCTAAGAATAATCCTCCCTATCACTCATCCATATTTTCCGAAAAGGGAAATTAGATTATCTCAACACTGTGTTGTTTTCTCGGTTACTTCTCAAATGAATGGGTGGATGAACCTATCTTAGGTTTCCTGTCCATTTTTTCTGCTAAAGAGAAAGTGACCACCTAGTTTGATTACAGCATTTTCTTGGCCGAGAACCTGCACAACCAGCTGGAAAATTTCCCTACAGAAGGGATGTTCCAATATTCTTCAATACTTGCCTACATGTTCATGATCTATCAAGTGGACAAATTTTTCTTTCACATGCAGAAGATGGACAAGGAAGAAAAACCTCAAGCAGTCACTTTATGGACGTCACTACTCAGGAGAAGCTCCATTGAGTTCACTTTTAAACAATTCATTGAGTTGTTTTATCACCCAGTTGTAGGCATGCTTACTGGAAGACCTGAGCAAAGAATAAACAAGGAGATCCAAAGGGTTCTGCACCTTTCGGGTCTCGCAAAGACTGGGGATTGGTTCCTATACCAGAATCACATGAAAATCAGAGTGTATGGGTGTGAACTAGATCCTTACAAGTTTCCCAAGTATGTGCCTGTTCGAATATTCACACTAGATTATATTCATTAGATGATAAACTTAGATGAAATCCATTTTGTGTCTCTAAAGAAAAAAAAACAGATGAGGATCAAAGGGCGAATGAGACCATTTATCTACAATAGTAAAGCTACTGGGGAAGAGGAAGATAAATTATTGAAGGAAATGAAACTCAACACTAGTTTTATTTGGCGATATGACGCCAGTGGGATCATTGCAGAGATGAGATCCAAGAACAAAAGTTCACCTTATGCTCACACCCTCAAACCAGAAATTGAAAAGTATGTGAACGAGACAGAGTGGGAAGAAACAAATCTAGTAGATACAGAGCCACAGGAATCTCCTTCAGTATATTTTTCACTAACTACCACTCCCCAGATACAAAAATAAAAAAGGCCAAGAAATGATTCCTCTCCTTGAATCACTGAGGTATCAACAGTGGAGTTTCAGGCATCTAACAAAATACCCAAAACCACTCATGCAATTCACAAGTCCGATGAAGAAGAGTCTCATTCTACCCAAGTACTTGAGGAAGAACACCAGGTGGTGTCCCTTCCTTCTTCAAAGAAGCAGACAAATATAGTTGTGACCACCCAAACTCCACAGGGATCTGCACTTGTAAGAATTTTTGAAAAATATGATATGATTAAAAAGAAGAACTAGATGTTGACTAATAACACCTACAACCAGTTCTAGAAGCAAACCTCCACAACACAGTACATACTATTATCATCCTTTGACACAGAGAAAGGAAGAATGCATCTAGAATTTTTGCAAGAACAAGTGACTCAACCCAAAGAGATCACTGACTACAAGAGGTCAACTATTGTTTTTTACGCCAAACAAGTCTATCCAGCTGACCAGATGGATTTGCACAGACAGACTAGAGAAATGGTCTTCTCCACATTAGCACATGCTTCCTTTACCCCAGCTAAGTTATAGTTATCTTTAATCAATGTTCAGACCCAATTGAAGTTGGAAAAGATATCCTCTTTTGCAAAGGATAACATAATAAAATCCTTAGAGGAATTGGTGCTCAAGATTGGGTATGATCCCTCGAATGTAAAAGTAGCAGAGGAAATGTTGAAGAAAACGAATGTTGATATT
>ML799746.1:301323-317598 GCA_009831015.1 Picea engelmannii | reverse complement strand
AAATGGTGAGTATAGCCCCAATTTTCTATTAGTGGGATTACAAGTAGAACACATCACACACCCCTTTATATATTTAGTTACAATTGCTTTCATCTGAGGCCAGTTGCAGATGAGTCATAGTTTTTCCTACCCCAAAATTCCCATTCACAAGAGAAGTGTGAGCTTCTCATATTACATGGAATCGTTCACTTTTAGGAATACATAACTTTCCAAGATGGTAGAGTATTTTTCCCTATAGATAATAGTTCTCTACCTGTGCACCATGGGTTAGATTTTCAAATACCTCTTTAAAATCTTCATCAACAACATATTGTTCCACATAGCTATCATGAGATAAAGAAGCATTCTTCAAAATAATAGAAGCAACAATAGGAGGTCTATAAAGCATATCAACTACCTTGTTACTTGTACCCTTTCTGTATTTGGTTACCAAATGAAGTTGTTGAAGAAAATCCATCCACCTGTGATTTTGATATTGTTGCAGCTTAGTCATACTGTAAGGGATGGTGATCTGTATGTATGATTGTTTACTTCCCTAACAAGTAGTGCTTCCATTTCTTTACACTTTGAACTAATGCATACAACTCTTTATCATATGTAGGATAGTTAACAACAACTTGGTTAAAAGTTTCAGAGTGGTAACATATAGGCTTACGATATTGCATCAATATTGCACCCATGGCGTATCTGTTGGCATCTGTCTCAATCTCAAAAGGCTGTTGAAGATTCCACAGTGCTAATATTGGTGTGGTACTGATCTTTTCCTTCAAAGTGTCAAAGGTTTTTTGTTGCTTTCCTCCCCACTAAAAAGTGTTCTTCACACTGGTTAAGGCATGCAAAGGGGCTGCAATGAAAGATAAATTTTCTATGAATCTCCTCTAATACTGAATTGCACCCAAGAATCTTTGTGGTACTGATCTTTTCCTTCAAAGTGTCAAAGGTTTTTTGCTGCTTTCCTCCCCACTAAAAAGTGTTCTTCACACTGGTTAAGGCATGCAAAGGGGCTGCAATGAAAGATAAATTTTCTATGAATCTCCTCTAATACTGAATTGCACCCAAGAATCTTCGTGTTTCGGTTACAGTTGTGGGCTCAGGCTAATTTACAATTGCATCAACCTTGGAAGGATCAATTTTCAATTGTCCTCCTCCTACAATATGACCTAAGTACACTAATGCAGTCTGTCCAAATTCACATTTGGACAATTTTACATACATCTTTTCCCTTTTCAAAGTATCCAATACTTGCCTTACATGCCTTACATGTTCATCCCATGTCCTACTGAATATAAGAATGTCGTCTAAATGTACAATTACAAATTCATCTAGAAATCCCCTAAATACATCATTCATCACATGCATGAAAGTTGTCGGAGCATTACAAAGCCAAAATGACATAACTAACCACTCAAACAATCCTTGTTTGGTTTTAAAGGAAGTTTTCCATGCATCCTGTTCTCTAACCCTGATCTGATGGTATCCACTATACAAATCCAACTTAGTGAAATAAGCAACATTCTTTAATTTATCAAGTAAATCATCTATACGAGGAAGAGGGTATCAATTTTTCACTGTGATTTTGTTTAAGGATCGATAATCGACACACTTTCTCCATGTGCAATCCTTCTTTGGCACCATCACGATCAGAGAACCACAAGAAGATGAACTGGGTCTAATGACCCCTTGATCCAATAAGTCTTGTACCTACTTTTTTATGTCTTTCATCTCTACAACTAACATCTTGTACATGCCCACATTAGGAAGAGGAGAATCTTGTTGACGATGTATTTCATGTTAGATTTTCCTCTTAGGAGGTAATCCGTCTGGTTCCTAAAAGAGACCAAACAATGTCATAGTTCACCAATGTCTTCCATACCTTGCGCACCAAGCTGGGTATAAAATATTCTAAGAGACATTTGGTGCTTAAGTATTGTGTAGGTATGCATAGATACATACAGAAATAAATGGAGTTTTTGGACATCTATTCCTTGGGCATGGCCTATCAATATGTTGTCAAAATCGAGCATAAGCTTAAACAAAAGACGTGAGAGTTTGGGTCTGGGAACCCCTCATAGCAGAAGCAGGGAAAGGGTATCCCCAACCCACATAACAAAGGACAGAGAAAAGATGGAAAGCCCCGGGAAAACCAGTCTAAGACACAAGCAAGGAAGGTGTTAACACATGGGATGTACAGAGTCAAGGTCTTCCCTCATTTTTAAATTTTTGTTAGTTTTTTCTCAGAAAGACTCCATTGGTATTAGTCAGTCATGTGATTAGTATTTTTTATATCAATTATGTTTTAAAATATTATTTTTGAGTCATAGCATTATGATCTCAAGGTTTTGAGTCATGTGTTCTATTTATAAATCATGGTTTTGATTTTATATCTTAGGTCTAGGAAGCTAATCTGAAACACATGTACAAGGGTCTTCATGTCACTATGGTACTAGTAATATTTTGCAAAAGAGAGAAAGTATTGGTCATAACTAAATTGTTTAAAGGTCACCATCAAGTGTTATGTCCAAATAAAGTGTACAAAAGGTCTTACATATTTACCCAACCGTTTAAGTGTCTTGTCAGTTGTCAAATCACGGGTGCTGCAAACTCTCCTAAAAGTTTGCAACAATTTGAAATAGATCATACAACTAAGATTTCATGATTATGATTTTGCAAAGGTGGCACTTGGTGGCTTCTTGTTCTCAGCACCATCACCTCATCAATCAACTTCAAAGGGTCAATTTCAAAAGGAGAATTTATGATTTTTTACCTTCATTTCCATTTGCAAAGAGTGCGTTGCAGAGTGGTTCAATTCTCTACGAAATGTCAATGCAAACTACTTTTCATTGCAAACTCTTGGCACTGCGAACTCTTTGTAGCAGTTGATGGTGTATTAAAGGCTTAAAAGACTGATTGTTTTGGTTTTCTGCAGCAAGGGAGAAACATCATATGCCATCTCATTTGTTGTGGACTACATTTGTTGCAGACTGCACATTGCTACAAACTAAGCATTCGCTGCAAATACCATGTTTACACAATGATCTGAAACCAAGGCATATCTCACTTTCTCTTAGGATATAGATACCAGTATTCCACTCAGAAATATTAGATCATACCTTATCTCTGAAACTACAAATTCTTTTGATGAAAACCCTCGTAAAAAATTACTTGTTGCAAATTGAGTCAACGCTGCAAACTCTCTTTTTTGCACAATTGTTTTGAACTCTTACTATTTGAGACTTCATTCAGCCTCAGGTTGTCATCATTTCATCTAAGCTTCTAGCTCCATTTTCATCTCAGTCTTTGCAATATTGTTCTAGCATAAACCCTATTTGTAGCAAAGCCCAATCATTGCAAACCATTAGCAACAAACCCTGATTTCACAAGGTTACATAATGCAGTATGTTGGAAGATGAATAGTTTATGGATGGTTAGAGTATTCTCCAATTTAGCTTCAGTTTTGATTACACGCAAGTTCATATCAATAGACCAAATCATGATTCACTTCGAAATTGACACACATAGAAATTTTGCAGCGAATTAGTACACTTTGAAAGTGTATTTTCACCATAAAATTTAAATAGTGCACCTGTTTTCCATGAAATTTTTACAAGAGATGCATGGAGATAAGATGAATAAACTCACTTAATTTCAGGTCAAAATAATTCACGATTTTCAAGAAACAAGCCACCATCATCAAAAACCATTTTTGAATTTTCTCGAGATCCGTAAACTGGTCTTTTCCCATTTTTCGCTAGTAGAAGCATCATGATGATATTAAATTTTTGACCAAAAATAATCCCGACCTATTTTGTATTTTGGGAGAAAAGTCAAAAACATTACCTACAGGAAAGTTTACAGAGAATCTTGCAGAGGCACTTGGAATTTGAAAGTTATTTGGAATCTGAGGTAAAGGAAGGCTGCCACCTGTCAAAGGAGGTTCAATGAACTCTCCAGATATCAGTTAAACATCAAGGGATACTTGTGCCCAAGATCCAGCTCCATAAAATCTTCATGCAATGAGTTGGTTGCAGTTGTATTTATTACTGCCAACATCCTTCTGAAATCTAGCAGTTTTTTGGATTTTTGTTTGTTTGTCTATTACCACATATCTCCAAGGCACATAATCTAATGCATGGAGCAAGTTGAGACCTCCTATAGATATTTTTAATGTATTTGTTTATTTTATGATGGATGTAAATCTTGGAAAAGAGGAGGGTGTCTATTGTGAGACTCATTTCTTTACTTACTATAAAAGTTTCCAGACTGTATGTAACCAGACTTGAGAATCTTAAATAGTTAATGATCAATTTATTCTTCTACTATCATATTCTATTTTTTAGTTTTACTTTGATGCTAGATATTGATGAAGGATTCATCTTAGTACTTGTTCCTTAATGCAGTGAATGATTTACTATTTGTTACTGGTGAAAGTGTTATCAAAGTACTCTCTTGTTGGTTAGGAGTTTCCTACTTGATGAGATTTCTACTATATGTGTTTCAGAATTTCCTGATGTAACTTGATGCATGTATTTCAAATTTTATGCTAAGTCTTCCATATTTCCATTTGATATTCTAAATGATGGTATGAGACTATTCAAGCCTTTATTGCTGGTGTATATTTTGTGGAGGTTTTGTGTTGATGTTTTAAACTAATCTTCTCACCCATTCGCTACACATTGAAATAAACTATTATCTTTAACAAGTATACAAGTTTTATGAAGGGTATTATACTAACACCTATAGTATTCTAGGTGATACTTCTACCACTAATAGAAGGACAATAGAAAGGTGAAGAAAGATATCCGAAAGTGGTGTGACTTCCATAAGAGCCCCTGGCATAACACTGATGATTGCCGCTCAAAGTAATCATTGGCGGCTGAGGTGAAAGCCTCTAAACCAGATGCATGTTCTGAATCTGAATCAGAACCAGAAAAAGGGGAGATAGATCATTGACGCAAAACCCAATGCCACCATTGCAACCACAAATATCTAGCCCGGTGAACCTGATGATCCAGAGGAATGTGAGTGCCTCTTTCATTCACATATGTGGGTGAAAGGAACTTCGATGCACTTCTTCATCGATAGTGGTATCCATAAGAACCTCATCTCAGCAGAGGTCGTCAAGCAGATAACCTTGCTGACAATGTTGCACCCGCAACCCTACACCATCGGATGGCTCCGCCAAGGAAGTGATATTCGCATCAACCAACAATGTCACTTGTTGTATGACATCAATTCATTCAAAGATGAGGTATTGTGTGATGTTTCTCTCCTTGAATTTTTTTATGTTCTTTCAGGCAAACCTTATTTATGGAAACATCATGTTGTATATGAGTCCATGCCTCACAGTGTTATTATTACTTTGAATAGGAAATTGTACAGGATACCCGAGGTAGTCCCACCTAGTTCTATTTTCTTGATCTCTACCAAACAATGCAGGAAGGTCATATCTAAGACCAGGAAGTTTGTATTCTTCATGATTCGCTCTCAGAGTGAGAAAAATGTTGCAACCACATCCATGGCCTCCACGGTCGACCTCTCCACACAGCAGAAGCAAGTGGATAAGGTCATGGAAGAATACAAAGGCATATTATCATCACCTGTTGGGGTACATATTCACTTTTAGGTCAAGCATTCCATCGATCTGACCCCCAACGCACCGCTACCCAATGGGCTAGTCTATCTCTGCTCTATATTAGAAAATTAAGATATCAAGCGTCAGATCCAAGAACTGCTCCACAAGGGGCACATATGACCCAACTCATCACTTTTTGGGAGGCTACTCGTGGTGGTGCACAAGAAATATAGGACCTTGCAACTTTGCATTGATTATCGGGCCCTAAATAAACTCACATTCAGGAATCGGTACCCGATTCCCCGAATCAACGATCTCCTTGATCAGCTCAAGGGGGGCTAAATACTTCAGTAAGATTGATATGAAGTCTCGCTACCATCAAGTCCCAATAGAGAAGTAGATGTACGGAAGACTGCCTTCAAGTCAAAAGAAGGTATTTTTGAATGGTTGGTCATGCCCTTTGGTTTGACAAATTCCCTAGAAACATTCATGAGGATGATGGACGATATATTACGACCTTTTACCAATTCTTTCGTAGTGGTGTATTTGGATGGCATCCTCATCTACATCAAGACTTGGGCAGAACACTTGCAACATATTCAGCAGGTTCTGCACACTTTGTGGCAACACAAGCTATACGCCAACTTGGTAAAATGCTCCTTTGACATAGATAGGGTCCAGTACCTAGGCTACATTATTGATGAGAATGTTGTGCATGTGGATCCAGCCAAGATCAAGGTCATCTGCGACTGGCCAGCCCCAACCACAGTCACTGGTCTTCGAAGCTTCTTAGACCTTGCTAATTTATATCGCGGGTTCGTATTGGGATTCTCCCATATTGCATGGGCCCTCATCCAAGTAAATAAGGGTGGTGGTAAGGCAAAGTTTGTGTGGGGCATGTCCCAACAACAAGCGTTCGATGATTTGAAGCAGTTTTGGTGCTCATCCCCAGTTATTTCATTAACATACCTGCAACAACCCTTTAAGATCAAGATAGATGCTTCAGACTATGTGGTGGGGCACAGTCCTCACTCAACACGACCACCTCGTGGCTTATCATAGTGAGACACTATCAGATGTCATCTGTAAGTACCCTAATTAAGACAAAGAAATGTACTCCATTGTGAAATCTTGTCGCTAGTGGAGGCACTACGTTCTCGGGAAGGATATAGTCATTCACACTGATCATAAGTCATTGTAGTTCATGTAGAAACAAGGAAAATTACAGAATGACCGCCATCAGAAGTGGTCCACATACTTGTAGAAATTCCACCTCAACATCAAGTATAAGACAAGAGGTATCAACCGGGTCGTTGATTTCCTCAACCGACCTCCATTTGCGACACTCACCACAGTGTTAGACTATTGCACCCACAAGACCTCTGGATGGCCCCAACTCTATGAAAAATATATTAACTTTGCCACCACCTACCAGATGTTGGGCATAAACACAGTTGTCACCAATTTCCATCTTCAGGATGAGTTGTTGTGTCATCTGGTCCATCTCTACATTCCATTGAGAGAGCGGCGAAGATAATTTGGGAATCCCATACAGTCGGGTGGCAGGACACTTCGGTGTAGAAAAGAAAGTGGCATTGATGTAGTGAAATTTTTATTGGTTGATACTTCGACAGGATGTCAGCAAGTATATCAGGTCCTGCATTACCTGAGTTATTTCCAAACTGGCCACTAAGACCATCAACTGCATGTAGACCTTCCACGAATCTCCCAGCGTTAGACCACGCTACCCATCATTCTCAGCAATGGGTCACCCTCAAGCTGAGACTAAACTCCACTTGGGTAAAGAGATTCCTAGGCTAGGCTAAGACAACAGGAAGTTGCACAGCAATAGGAAGGATTTCATTCTAGGAGCCAAATCACACCAACAACCTACAACCTCTCATTCCCCACATGCATGTCCCAACCCAGGAAGTGTGCCCCTTCTTTTCTCAACAGTCCTTTGGTTGCCCCACTTACCTTCCAGGGATTCAACAACAGGTTGGACAAGAATTCTCAGAGAATTATAGCTACAGTTGGGCTCCCTCAGGAAATCACTTTCCTGAAAAACACTCTCACTTTGAGAGAGTTGCTCACAGGCTTGACTACCTGCTTCATCAATCCACAGGCATGACAACCCGCTTCTTTAGTCCAAAGATTAAGTCAACTAGATATAGGCTTAGGTGAAGGCAACAACAGAAAAAAATTATGGAACAAATGAAGGCAACAATCCACGCTCAGTCAAGGAACTGTGTTGGTAGAAACAACAAACAATTAAGACAGGGTATGGGCTCAGGCAGAGTACAGGCGTGTTGTGATTCATAAGAAATGTACGGGATCACTATTGAAGGTGTGTGTGAGGCATGGAGAGATGCGACTGATGGAGTCAATTGATGTCTACATGAATGTTGAGCGAGAGTAAATGTGTTGGTGAATGGGGAAGGATGTCAAAATAGACTAATTTTCCCCACATATATTTGCATGATCCATGATTGACACATGGCTCTCCTAGAGCTCATTTCTCTCCACTTGTGATTCATTCACTCTTCCATGAGACTTAGAATAAAATAATTATCCTCACCATAGTCTTTAGGAAATAATAATATAATATTATCTTGGAGTTAAGCCTGCAAGATTAGCTCTTTTTCCTAGTCTCCTAGCCCTCCCTTTCCCTTCCTAGTGGAGCTTAGTATCCCATACTCTTTTATTGTGGTCGGTCTACATGCAACGATGCATTTTATTAATGATATGAGTGTTTACATATAAAAAATTAGGCTCGTTGGCCTTTAGCATCTAGGCTCTCCGGCTTAATCATCACATAAGCCTCCTAGATTATAATCATTTGGCTTACCAACCTATAAAACATGTTTAGAATTCAACTGGGGCTCTGCCTTGTGGTGTTACATTCCACTCCCCTTATTTATGCACTGCCCTCAGTGCATCTTATTTACATATTACCATCAAGATTTTCAAAAATCTTCAAAAAGATGTCGGTATTCTGCCTGCATTGCATCCTCGTGCTCCCAAGTTGTATCCTCAAGACCGTACTAGGTCCATTGGACCTTTACTAGCTCTATGACTCGATTCTGGAGCTTCTTGATCTTTCGGTCTAGTATGCACACCGGATGCACTTGAAAAACATCTTCTTGCACTACCTAAATCACATTCCAATCAATAACATGATTACCATCAGGTATATACTTCTCGAGCAATGATACATGGAATACATTATGAATAGACATTGATGCAGGTAATGCAAGCATATAAACTACAAGTTCAATCCTTTCTAGGATTTCAAACGACCCACAATGGCGAGAAACTTTGAACAATTTCCCAACTTCAGGGAACTTTTGTTGGCCTTCACTTTCAGGAATACATGATCACCCACTTTAAATGCCCTGTGAGTTCTTCCCTTATCATCATAGTTTTTCTTCCTGTCTTGAGCAACCTTTAAATTCAGCTTTATTTTTGACATCTGCTCTTTCATTTCCCTGAGCAACTATGGCCCAACCACTACTCTATCTACTGGGTTGTCCCAACTTACTGGTGTGTTGTACTTTCTGCTATAAAGTGCCTCAAATGGTCTCATCTTTAGAGATGTTTGGTACCCATTGTTGTAAGCAAACTCTACCAAGTGGAGATCGTCTTCCCATTTTGATGGTTTATCCATCACATACATCCTCAACATATCCCCAATCACTTGATTCACCCTTTCCGTTTTCCCATCAGATTCTAGATGATACGCTGTGATAAAATTTAGATTAGTTCCAAATCCTTTAAATAACCCTTTCCAGAAATTCGATGTGAATTTTGGATCTCTGTCAGACACAATTGTTTTGGATATACCATGCAATCTAGCAATTTCCCTCATATAAATATCAACAACATTAGTTGCCTTGTGAGTGAGATTCACTGGAATGAAATGAGAAACTTTAGTAAGCTTGTCTACCACTACCATGATTGATTCGTGTTGTTTTCTTGTTATAGGCAGTTTGGTGATAAAATTCATTGTTACCACTTTTCATTTCCACTCAGGAATGGGTAATGGCAACAACCACCCAGCTGAGTGTCTATGTTCAGCCTTGACCTTTTGACAGTCCAAACATTTGACAATGTACTCAACAATTTATTTCTTCATGCCTGACCAATAATATTGGCTCTTGACAGCTGTAATTGTTTTTTGATATCCTAGGTGTCTAGCATAAGGTACATTATGCATTTCCCTCAATATCAGAATTTTCAATTTCGGAGAATTTGGTACACAAATTCTGCTTTTATATATGAGAATTTCATCATTTCCCAGCTTGTAGTCCTCATTTTTTCTGCTGCAAAACACATTGTTATAATTTTGCCACTAATTCCTTGTATTGCAAATCTGATTTTGTAGCCTCTGAGATTCTGTCTTTCAAATCAGATTGGTACATGTTGATGGCTTTAACATGCAACTCATACACTCTTCTGCTGATTGCATCAACCACTTTGTTCTATTTCCCTTTGATATGCTTTATATCAAAGTCATATTCACTGAGAAATTCCAACCACCTACATTGCCTGGGATTTAGAGTTGGTTGATTAAACAAATATTTCAGACCATTATGGTTTGTCCTTAGCTCAAATCTTTTCCCCATGAGGTAGTGTCTCCACTTCTTCAAAGCATGCATTATTACTGCCAAATCCAAATCATGAGTGGCATCATGCCTTTCATGCTCCTTCAGCTTTCTTGATTCATAACATACAACAAACTCATTCTGACTAAGGACTCCACCAAGTCCTTCTTTGCATGCATCTGTGGATACCATGAAATATTCATTTCTATCAACGATCCTTAAAATTGGATCACTGGTTAATAATTCCTTCAAGTGATGGAATCTCTTTTCACACTCCAATGACCACTGAAACCTCACTCCCTTCTTTTACAAGGAAGTAATCGGGTGTGCGATCTTTGAGAATCCCATAATAAATATTTTGTAGTAGCTTGCAAGACCCATTAAGGATATGAATTATGTCACATTCCTAGGCGTTGGCCATCCTCTAATGGCCTCAATGTTTCCAGGATCCACTGTTATCCCTTCATCAGATATGATATGCCCCAAATAATGATTTTGGATCTGGTAAAATGAGCACTTTCTCAATTTGGCATACAACTGATGTTCCCTTAACACTTGTAATACCATCTTCAGGAATTGCACATGCTCTTCTTCCGACTTGGAATATAAGAATGTCATCCAAAAAGACAACGACAAACTTATCCAAGCACTCTCTGAAGACACCATTCATTAAACACATGAAGACATCTGGTGCATTTGATAACCCAAATGGCACCACTGTGAACTCATAATGCCCATACCTTGTTCTGAAATTAGTATTGTTGATGTCTTCATCTTTAATTCTAACCCAATGATAACCTAACCTGAGATCCACTTTGGAGAATATTTTTGCATTCTTCAACTAATCAAAGAGGTCATCGATCCTTGACAAATAATACTTATTCTTTATTGTAACTTTGTTCAACTATATGAAGTCAATACATGGTCTCAATGTTCCATTCTTCTTCTTCACAAATAAAATTGAGGTACCCCAAGGTGACACACTTGGGCGTATATACCCCTTCTTCATAATATCTTCAAGCTACATTTGCAACTCTTTCAGTTCTGGTGTACTCATCCTGTAAGGAGTCTTAGATACTGGAGCTGCTCCAGGCATCATATTTATAGAGAAATCAATATCTCTTTTAGGAGGTAGTCCTGGTATTTCTATAAATACATCCTCAAACTCCTTTAGGACTACATAATCTCCAATATTTGACACCTTATCCTTAGGTGTTTCTTCCATATGAGTTGCAAATAATTGACAACCCTTTCTATAACACTTCTTCAGCTGCAATGTTGATATTTATTTGACAATTACTACCCTGAGAATTCCCAGGACTGCCCTTAAGTTCCCTTCCTCATCCAGGGAAGTAAATGTCTTGTTATGAAAGTATAAGACAACACGGTGTTGGTCCAACCAATCCATACCAATTAGACAGTCATAGGAACCTAAAGGCAAGATGTTCAAATTTTCCTTGGTGCTCAGCCCATTCATGCCCACTGGACATGTCTTAACCAACTCATTAAATTTTTTCTTGGCTCTGGTAGTCAGCTGCACCAACCAAGATTTCCCATGCTTGCTTCTTGGCAAATTAAATTTTTTCACCATGATCCATGATCTTTTCATCGATGTGACTTATTAAAGAATTGTATTAAATGAGTATAAACTGAAATGCACCATAAAGAAGGAAAGTTCAATGATAAAGAGACATAAGCATTAGATTTGAACACAAAAAACTTGATAATATAGTTCATCCCCGATGGACTACATCTCTGGGTCCTTCTCTCAAATGGGTATTTTTTTTATTAACTTAGCAAAAGAATTTGGCAAAATACATAAGTATACCTCATTCTTGAGTTAAGTTACAGAAGCTTTGCTCAGATAAAAAAAAAAAACACCACCACTGAATTCGTGGCGTCGAATTACCCAAAAATGACTGTCTCCACACCTCGATATGAGTCTGGAACTTTCAGGCCCAAGTGAAATTTTGTCTCGGTTTTCGTACCTTCAACCTACAACAAATTCACAAAACTCTACCTCGAAAAATGTGCCCGGATGTATCGTCCCGTGCCCTACTCCTCCTTCTTGTGCACTGGCAAATACCACTTTTTAATTTTAATGTTGGGCGGCGTTAACAGCTTGGCCATTTGGCCCAACAGTTGGTAGATTATTATTTAGGCGTTTGGTTGGGGGAGGTCCCAGGGTCAAACCTGTGGGCCTCCTCCCTTTGGCTTATTTGTTTTAACTGTGGAATATCTAGATAGAACCTATGGTAACTTTAGTGGCGGTGATATGTTTGGCGGATTGTTTGTTGTAGCCAGCCAGATATGGAGGGATATGTATTAAATTGGCGGGGTTGGCGCCAGCGAACCCCACCTTTTTTTGAAAAGTTCAGTTGCTCGACCTCACTGTGCATTTTCCTGCTGTCACGTGGTAGCCCATGACTGGGCCACGTGGCATCCCTTCATTGGCCCATGTCAGCACACTGCATGGTCATGCCACATCATCCCTACCACATCATCTTGCCATGTCACCTGTCGTGTGGTTGTATGGATTGCCACATCGTTGTACGGACTGCCACATGGCACTTTTCCATTGGTCCACGGATTCATCGGAAAACACCAAAAACGAGTGACACGTGGAAGCCTCTGGTGTTGTCACATTATCATGTTGATGTCATCATGACACATTTCGTCATCTGTGTGTTCCACGTACCCTGTACGGATGATGATGTCATCTGTACTGATGTCAACGTCAGTAGTACAGATGCTAACTCATTCCTGCTCACTAGACTAGGTTGACCAAAACTTTGACCGTAAATATCTTTTGATCCGTAACTCCGTTTGATGAACCATTTACGTCATTGGAAATCTTGCGATGTGCTCTTCGAGATGATGCCAATTTCACTAAGTTTTGAGGACTTTGAAGTTTTTCTCTTTCTTTGTCCATTGAGGCCATTCTGAGCTTCTTAAGGTGCTTCTGTGAATTCTGAGTTATCCTTAGACTTCTCTAGATCTTTTTTGGATCACCCCTTCCCACTGAGAGCTTTTTGGACCACCAAAATCTTTCATCAATAAACATATAAGTGAGGGAAGAGTTCCCTCACCTTGTCTTTCTCAATCCATTTTGCCTTGCTTAGATGTGTGCCCTTTAAGCCAACTTGAAGATAATAAACATCACCCTTGCGTAAAGTCCTCTTCCTTCTATCCAGGATGATATCTTCCTTGATGCAGGAGCATCATTGGCAAGCGAGCAGAGCAAGACCCATCAACGTCAAGGAATCTATATAGGAGCCAACACCGACAGCTGAAGCAGATATTTGAAATCTTCCTTAATTTAGCGCCAGAATTTATCTTTTGAGGCACACTTGAACCCAAAGCCAAAATTACCCTTTGAGGCACGTTTAGATAATCGCGAGTGGAGCGAGAGTTTCCATTATGACTCTGGAATGCGACCGATCCAAGATAGTCGTAGGATAGTCTTAGAGTAGACACGTAGTTAAGAGGGAAACCCTAAGAGCCCTCTGATATATAGAGGTTTTGTATGCCCAAATGAGGTTGGCTGCAGGGTAGATGTTAGTTGCAAGTTAGCAGGAAATTGGAGTTTCAGTTGTTGTTTTTTTATTTCAGTTGTAGTCATTTTCACTTATGAATAGAATAGAGGAAAATTGATATAATGCATGGTGTGAACATTTCTTTACCATTCTCTGTATTATGTTTTCATGAGTGAATGAATGAATCTCGTTATGAGTAGATGGAACTGTGAATATTAGCATAAGTTTCAATTGTTTCTCTTCTGTTGAAGTAGTGCAAGGTGTGCACACAGAACGCAAGAAGTGCATTGACAAACTCCCGGAGAGTGGTGCAAGGCATAACACGAAAAGTTTTATCTAATGATACCCCGCCTCCCACCCTCTATAGAGGGTGGGGGGCCATTATTAGATAAAACTTATAATCTCAACTTGAAAAGAGTCTGCACTGCCTTTCTTTTATTAAGAACACATGTAGAAAGGTATTAGAAATTTGGAGTGCATAAAACACAGGTAAAAAGGTCATAAATTTGGAGTGTCGTGTTCAAGCGGACGAGGAGGTAGATACAAGGGAAGCTTGACTTGACTTTAGAATTCAATGCGGGAATTTTGTGTTGTGAAAGCGCTTTGGCATTCAAACTTGTCGAACAGTCAAAACCACCGAGCATGAGGAAACACTAAACCCTCTTTTTATAAAAATAATGAAATTTAAAATACTAAACCCTCTTTTTATAAAAATAAAGAAATATGTATAAATATTGAAATAAAAATATATATATAAATATTGAATTTTCAGTGGAATTATTTTTAAGTGATAAGAGTTAAATATTTATATTTATAAAAAAATAGAGACTATTTATTTGGAAAAAAATTCCTTAAAAAATAGAGACTATTTATTTGGAAACAAATTCCTTAGTAAAGTTTTATTTATATGGGAAAATAATCTATATACATGCTAGGAGTGGTGTGTTCGTCCCATATGAGAAAATAATCTATATATACCCTAGCAGAGTGTGTTCCTCCCATACCAAACCTATTTGGTCTATTGAGCGTTTGAATTGAAATTTGAAGTCTGTATTTGATTTTTGTGTGAAGAATGGCATATTCACGGGATTTCATATTTGGTTCAGCACTATGCTTATCTTCCATTATTTCTTTGGTCGCTGTACTAACTTTCCCTGAGATGTTCGCAACAATATCTTCTATTACTGTGGGGATTGCCATAGGGATATGTTTGCCTCTAGCATGTCGAATCTCCCCTGATCTCCACGGGCCTAATAGCAATACAATATTTGTGATTAGGGCTTTTGCTCTGGGTTTTCTTTTTTTTCTTCTGGGTATTGTTTTTGCTGTGGGTCTTCTTCTCCCTACCGTCTGTGATGCCTTGCTGCAACCGCCTTGGTGCAATTTCCCATCATTTGCGTTTGTAGCTACGTTCCCATGGCCTGGGCTTGTATCTGTAGTCATTCTCACGGTCCTGTCTAAAGTTATCGTCGATGCTCTGCCCTCTTATTGCGGTCACTCCAATGAATCCGATACCATACCTAAAGTTAGATTTGAAGTCGTTTTGATGGTAAAATCTAATATTGCCATGTATCCGATGCTTGAAAAATAAACTTTGAATTTTATTTAAGAGCAATAAAATTGCAAAGAAGAGCAATAGGAACCCCTCCAGGCCTAGCTGAGACTGTGAGGAGTCTCATAGTCGAATTGCAAAGCTGCAAGGCCGATAATGAAAGAATGATGAAAGAACAAGAAAAGAAAACCGAAATTAATGTAGTTCTACTGCAAAGCTTATCCGACCTACAGTGACAAATGCAGCATGAACCTGAGATGCAGAATCGTGGTCATGTCAGTGTCCACATTGAGAGAAGCACGTCCAGAAAGGTCCACCCCAGAGGTAAAGGACCAGTGCCAGACGATTCCACTGAGAAGGAAGCTGGTGATTCAGAAGGCTCTTCCAGCATCAGGACCAGTCCCTATTCTCAAAAGAAACAAAAGAAGCAAAAGACTTCCAAGAGTCATAAATTTGAGGAATTCAAGAAGGCCAAACCTCCCTCCTTCGACGGCGAGATAAAGAAGGGAGAGGAAGTTGAGGCTTGGCTACTCGAACTGAAGAAATATTTCAGGGTCCATGACTTTTCAGAGAATTTGAAGGCTCGAGTGGCCACTTTCAATCTGAACGGAAAGGCTTCCATCTGGTGGGAAGACCTTAAGAACATGAAAGGGGTCCATGAGGAGGACCTGTCTTGGAAACAGTTTGAGAAGTACTTCCGGAAGAAGTATTTGTCGGAAAGGTATTTCGACGAGAAGGCTAAAGAGTTCTATGAACTCAAACTGGGACAACTTACTATGGAGGAGTATGTCAACAAATTCCTCGACTTACTGAGGTATGTACCATACATCAAAGTAGAGAAGGCGAAGGCACAACGCTTCATCAGTGTGCTACCCAAGGAATACCGAAACTGAATTGAATTTGACGAACCAAAGACCTTAGAAGACACTATACGAAAGGCAACATATTGTCATGAACAATATGGACATCGGGCAGAGTCTCGTGGAGACTGGAAACAAAAGAATGGTTCAA
>ML799746.1:283793-298517 GCA_009831015.1 Picea engelmannii | reverse complement strand
GGAAATGGGAAGACTACCTGCCATTGGTAGAATTTGCCTACAACAACGGCTACCAAGCATCCTTAAAGATGAGTCCCTTTGAGGTCCTCTATGGTAGACAGTGTAATACTCCAGTCAGTTGGAGTAATCCTGTAAATAGGATTGCTATTGGACCCGATATGTTGACAGAAATGGAATAGCAAGTGACTCGGATAAAACAAAATCTGAAGGTCGCTCAGAGCCGACAGAAAAGCTATGATGATCAAAAGAGAACTCCAAGAGAGTTCAAAATGGGAGACCATGTATATCTCAAAATTAAGCCCAGAAGGAGCTCCCTGAAAATGGGAGATTGTGCCAAATTGGCACCCCAATATTGTGGACCCTTTGAGGTTCTAGACAAAGTGGGACCTGTAGCCTATCGGCTAGCACTTCCTCCCACAGTAAAAGCACATAATGTTTTCCATGTTTCATTATTGAAGTAATATGTACATGATGCTAATCATATAATTGACTGGTCTGTGATCCAGGTGGAACCGGAGGGAGAATTTCTACCAGAACCCCAATGCATATTGGACAGAAAGGAAACCCGACTCTGGAACAGAACCATTGCACAGGTCAAGGTGCAGTGGAAACATTTTTGCCCAGATGAGGCTACATGGGAGATGGAAGATGCCATGAAACTGGCATATCCGATTTTGTTTACTTCTGTACATGCAATTCATGTTAGTAGATAAGAACATCGAGGACGATGTTCCTTTTAAGGGGGAGGGAATTGTAACACCCTGTTTCCCCCAACTTGTAAATATAACTGGACTAGACAAGAGCTATGGCAAAACTCATAAATGTGAATATGTGATGTAAATGGACCTTGAGGAAGAGGTCAATGAATGTGAATAACATTCTGAATTTATTGCAGGACTACTGATGAGGGGAGGTGCAGAAAAAGAGACCATGATGGCGATGGAGGACACCTGAAAAGGTGGCGTTAACTTCCACCGATAATTTAATACCGTATTTGGAATCCACTGGCCCGAAGAACCAAAAGCGGCTCACTGGCCCTGAAATTCAATGTCTCGCAGGCTGGTAGGTGGATGGCTTGATGAGGGATGGGATGGTGAACCGCCCATCCGTAGAGCCATCAGGCCTGATCGGCCCGAGGGTAATCGTGCCACACGCAACCTCGCGAGAGGATAAGGCGTATGGCAGAGACGATTGAAAGGGGAGACGCGAGGGGAACTCTGGTGGTTTTTTACGCAAAGTGAGTGATAGCAGAGAGGAAGGATTGCAACCTTCGCTCCTGGTCACTGGCAGACGGAGAGACGCAGTCTCGACAGCATCGTGGTCTCAGCTCGGGGGTGGCTAGTGGTAAATCCGCTGGGAGTCTCTACACCTACGGTTGGGTGGAAACGAGCACCCCTCTCAGCAGTGACGTAAAACTTGATGTTATTTCTGATAAGTGTTTTGCCTCTGGCATCTGGAAATATATGTATTTTGATAATTATGCTCATAAGCTGTGAAACTGTGAATGCTTTTCATTATAAGAAGGTCTGTATGGTATTTTGATCTGTATTAGTAGTTGTATATGTTTATAACAAGAAAACCATGCATGGCTTATGTTGATAAATGAATCTAATTATGCATAAGTTGAACCAAGTCCGACTTCCAGTTCGCTCTCGGGAATTTGTTTCCCCTGATCTGTCTCCAAGAATGCCCCGATAGACCTCTTCACATAGATCTCCCTCCTTGGAAAGGTTTACCAAGAACCTGGAAAAAGGACTTGAATGTGCAAGTCTTAACAACCCTTTATAAAGAGGATTGACCCTCTTAAAATCCCGAAGTAGCAGCGTAGGGATAAGTATTGATCAACAGATGAGATCCTGTTGGGGAATCTGCGGTCATTCACGATCGTTAAATTGAAGGAATAAATGAGGGTGTTAATTGCCATTAACCCTTTTTTTCCTCTATCTTCGTGAATAGTGAGGAAATCTGAATCGTAGACCCCCAGGCTCCATGAGAACATCTGGACCATTGGTTTTTCCACGTCCAAAGAGAATTAGGAAAGGGCGCGGCATCGAGACCGATCTGAACCGTCAGATCTTAGCTAGGAAACCTGACAATTGTTAGATCCATAGGGAGATACACGAGGGTTAAGCCTCGTGAATAGGGGAAAAAGGATCCGAGCCGTCCATCCGAGGAGGACAGGTGGCAGAGATCCAGGGAACTCGTGAACTCAAAGGTTCAAGAGGTAGGAGTCCAAAAGTTGGATGCTCCAAGTCACGAATGGTGAAGCCACGAGAGGATCTGAGTCGTCCATCCGAGGAGGACAGGTGGAAGAGATCCAGGGAACTCGTGAACTCGGAGGTTCGCGAGGTAGGAGTCCAAAATTTGGATGCTCCAAGTCACGAATGGCGAAGCCATGAGAGGATCCGAGCCGCCCATCCGAGGAGGACAGGTGGCAGAGATCCAGGGAACTCATGAACTCGGAGGTTCGCGAGGTAGGAGTCCAAAAGTTGGATGCTCCAAGTCGCGAATGGCGAAGCCACGAGAGGATCCGAGTCGTCCATCCGAGGAGGATAGGTGGCAGAGATCCAGGGAACTCGTGAACTCGGAGGTTCGCGAGGTAGGAGTACAAAAGTTGGATGCTCCAAGTCGCGAATGGCGAAGCCACGAGAGGATCCGAGCCGTCCATCCAAGGAGGACAGGTGGCAGAGATCCAGGGAACTCGTGAACTCGGAGGTTCGCGAGGTAGGAGTCCAAAAGTTGGATGCTCCAAGTCACGAATGGTGAAGCCACGAGAGGATCAGAGCCATCCATCCGAGGAGGACAGGTGGCAGAGATCCAGGGATCTCGTGAACTTGGAGGTTCACAGGGTAAGGGTTCAAGCATTTGGTACTCCAAGTTGCGAGACGCGAGGAGCGAGGAAGAAGGTAGTCGTTGGATCTGGGTAGCAGGAGAACCGTCGGATCTACACGTAGGATCGTGTATCGAGGTTTCGTAGGTTGAAGCTCGTGATCTTGGCAACAGAAGCTGCGAAGTCACGAAGCACGATATTCTGACGAGATCAGAACCGTCCATTATTTGGGACGCATGTCAGGAGATCCCGAGGAATCGGAGAATCAAAGTTTTTGAAGGTGTGAAACTCTTACTTGTTGGAATCGTGAAACACAATACTCCGACAGGCAGGAATATAGCGTGGGCCACACAGGAGTTAGTGGAGAACAGGTGGCAGGTTAAAGACCGAGAGCCATCGGAGAATCAGGATTCGAGGAGTCGGGAATTCCGTAGGCACATGCATTTTGGCATCGCAAACCCTGAAACCCCGACGAGGGGTAAGGTTGTGGTCACGGGGTGATGGTCACGTGGACCAGGGGCTGAGCCAGGAGGGATAGCATGAAAAAGGTGCGTCGGGAATAGGAGAATCGCGAGTTTTGGGGACATTCACACGTCAACATTGAAAACGCCGAAATCCCGATAGGAGCCTAGGAATGTGGCCATATGAAGGCAGGTCACGTAGACCAGCAACATAGCCGATAGGACTAAGGTGAAAAGGATCTCATCGGTAATCGGGGATTCTGTCCCTTGAGGTAGAATGCAAATTTTTACTACATTATAGTGGGTATGTCACAAATATCATGGGTGTCTAGCATAAGGTACATTATGTATTTCCCTCACTATCCGAATTTTCAATTTTGGAGAATTTGGTACACAAATTATTCCTTTATATCTGAGAATTTCATCATTTCCTAGCTTGTAGTCCTCATTTTTCTTCTACAAATAACATTGCTATAATTTTGCCACTAATTCCTTGTATTGCAAATCTGATTTTGCAGCCTCTGAGATTATGTCTTTCAAATCAAATTGGTACATGTTGATGGCTTTATCATTCAACTCATGCACTCTTCTGCTAAGTGCATCAACCACTTTGTTCTCTTTCCCTTTGATATGTTTTATATCAAATTCGTATTCACTGAGAAATTCCAACCACCTACTTTGCCGGAGATTTAGAGTTGGCTGATCAAATAAATATTTTAGACCATTATGGTTTGTCCTCAGCTCAAATATTTTCCCCATGAGGTAGTGTCTCCACTTCTTCAAGGCATGCATTATGGCTGCCAACTCCAAATCATGAGTGGCATAATGTCTTTCATGCTCCTTGAACTTCCTTGATTCATAACATACAACAAATTCATTATGACTAAGGACTCCACCAAGTCCTTTGCATGGATCTATGTATACCATGAAATCTTCATTTGGATCAACGATCCTTAAAATTGGAGCATTGGTTAATAATTCCTTTTAGTGCTAGAAGATCTTTTCACACTTTAATGACCACTGAAACCTCAGTCCCTTCTTTTACAAGAAAGTGATCGGGTGTGCGATATTTGAGAATCCCGCAATAAATATTTTGTAGTAGATTGCAAGGCCCATGAAAGCTCTGACTTCTGTCACATTCCTAGGCGTTGACTATCCTCTAATGGCCTCAATATTTTCAGGATCCATTGTTATCCCTTCATCAGATATGATATGCCCCAAATAATGAATTTGGTTCTGGTAAAATGAGCACTTTCTCAATTTGGCATACAACTGACTTTCCCTTAACACTTGTAATACCATATTCAAGCGTTGCACATGATCTTCTTCCGACTTGGAATATATAAGAATGTCATCCAAAAATACAATGACAAACTTATCCAAGTACTCTTTGAAAACACAATTCATTAAACACATGAAGACATCTGGTGCATTTGATAACCCAAATGGCACCATTGTGAACTCATAATGCCCATACCTTGTTTTGAAAGGATTATTGTTGATGTCTTCATCTTTAATTCTAACATGATGATAACCTGACCTGAGGTCCACTTTGGAGAATATTTTTTCATTCTTCAACTAATCAAAGAGGTCATCGATCCATGGCAAATGATACTTATTCTTTACCGTTACCTTGTTCAACTGTCTGAAGTCAATAAAAAATCTCAATGTTCCATCCTTCTTCTTCACAAATAAAACTGAGGCACCCCAAGGTGACACACTTGGGCATATATACCCCTTATTCAGAAACTCTTCAAGCTGCATTTGCAACTCCTTCAGTTCTGGTGTACTCATCCTGTAAGGAGTCTTAGATACTAGAGTTGCTCGAGGCATCAGATTTATAGAGTAATCAATATCTCTTTTAGGGGGTAGTCCTGGTATTTCTTTAAATACATTCTCAAAGTGCTTTAGGACTGCATAATATTCAATATTTGACACCTTATCCTTAGGTGTTTCTTCCATATGAGTTGCAAATAATTGAAAACCCTTTCTATAATACTTCTTCAACTACCATGTTGATATTTCTCTGATAGTTACTGCCCTGAGAATTCCCAGGACTGTCCTTAGGTTCCCTTCCTCATCCATGCAAGTAAATGTCTTGTTATGACAGTCTAAGACAACACAGTATTGGTCCAACCAATCCATACCAATTAGATAGTCATAGGAACCTAAAGGCAAGATGTTCAAATCTGCCTTGGTGCTCAACCCATTCATGCCCATTGGATATGTCTTAACCAACTCATTCACTTTTCTCTTTGATCCAGTAGCTAGCTACACCAACCAATATTTCTCATGCTTGTTTCTTGGAAAATGAAATCTTTCCACCATGATCTGGGATCTTTTCATCGATGTGACTTATTAAATAATTGTATTAAATGAGTATAAACTGAAATGCACCATAAAGAAGGAAAGCTCAATGATAAAGAGACATAAGCATCAGATCTGAACACAAAAACCTTGATAATGGAGTTCATCCCTAGTGGACTACATCTCCTGGCCCTGCTCTCAAATGGGTATGATTTTTTATTAACTCAGCAAAAGAATTTGACAAAATACATAAGTATACCTCATTCTAGAGTTAAGCTGCAGAAGCTTTGCTCAGATCAAAAAATAAACAACACCACTGAATTCGTGGCATTGAATTACCCAAAACCACTGTCTCCACGCCTCGATGTGAATCTGACACTTTTAGGCCCAAGAGAAATTATGTCTTGATTTTCATGCCTGCAACCTGCAATAAATTCACAAAACTCTGCCTCAAAAAATGTGTCCAGTCGTACTTCCACGCGCCCTGCTCATCCTTCCATGCACTGGAAAATACCACTTTTTAAATTTAATGTTGGGTGGATTTAACAACTAGATCGTTTGGCCCAACGGTTGGCGGAGTATTATTTAGGTGTTTAGTTGGGGGAGGTCTCGGGGTCAAACCCATGGGTCTCCTCCCTTTGGCTTGTTTGTTTTAACCGTGGAACATTCAGATAGAACCTATGCTAACTTTAGTGGCGGCGATATGTTTGGCGGATTGTTTGTTGTATCCAACCGGATATGAAGGATATGTATTAAATTGGCGAGGTTGGTGCCAACCAACCTCCCCTTTTTTTGAAAAGTTCGGTTATTGGACCTCACTGTGCATTTGCCCGCTGCCACATGGCAGCCCATGACTGGGCCATGTGGCATCCTTTCATTGGCCCACATCACCACATTGCACGGTCATGCCATGTCATCCTTGTTGCATCAGCTTACCACGTCACCTATCGGGTGGTTGTATGGAATGCCATGTGGCTTTACAGACTACCACATGGCACTTTTCCATTGGTCCACAGACCGACCAAAAAATGCCAAAAATGAGTGATACGTGGCAGCCTCTGGTGCTACCACATTATCATGTTGACATCATCATGACACGTGTCACCATCTGCGTGTGCCACGTACCCTGTACAGATGCTAACATCATTCGTACTGATGCTAACCTCAGTGGTACGGATGCTGACTCATTCCTGCTCACTGGGCTAGGTTGACCAAGACTTTGACCGCAAATATCTTTTGATCCACAACTCTGTTTGATGAGTTGTTTACGTCGTTGGAAATCTTGCGACACACTCTTCGTGATGATGATGATATCACTGAGTTTTGAGGACTTTGATTTTTTTCCCTTTCTCTATCTACTAAAGCCATTCTAAGCTTCCTAAGGTGCTTCTACGAATTTTGAGTTATCCTTAGACTTCTTTGGATCCTTTTTGGATCACGCCTTCCCACTGAGAGCTTTTTGGACCACCAAAAGCTTTCATCAATAAACATATAAGTGAGGGAAGAGTTCCCTCACCTTGTCTTTCTCAATCCATTTTGCCTTGCTTGGATGTGCACCATTTAAGCCAACTCAAAGATAATCAACATCACCCCTGTGTGAAGCCCTCATCCTTCTGTCCAGGATGATATCTTCCTTCAACTCGTCCAAGTACTCACGAGAAAACTCATCAACTGAAGGTATCAAAACTTCCTCACCCTTATCCATGATCATGGGAGGCTAAATAAGTTTCAAGTTTTCCACATTTACAACTGAGTAGATCTACATATAAGGTGGAAGATCTAAATGAAAAGCATCGGTGTCGCTTTTCTCCAAAATGGTGAAGGGTCCATATCGGATAGGCTTGAGTTTCTTGCTTTCACCCTTCAACCGCTCCTTGTTGATGTGAAGCCATACCTGGTATCCAACCTGGAACTGGTGATCAACAATGTGTTTGTCATGTCGAGCTTTATACTATGCTTGACTCTTCTCCAACTGTTCCTTAACTGCTTGGTGTACTTGTTGGATCCTTTGAATGAATTTGTGGGCCCTATCTTCATTGGAATCAACATCTTTCCCATACATAAAGTCCAAAGGGACCTTAGGAAAATACCCAAAACATGTCTCGAATGGTGAAATCTGAGTGGAGGAATGTAAGGCTCGATTGTAAGCATGTTGTACATAGGGTATTTGTTCATCCCACAACTTGGGATGCTTGTTGCAGTAGCCTCGAAGCAAAAGTACCACTGCTCGTTTAACAACCTCTGTCTGTACATTGATATCTGGATGGAAAGCAATTCTCCTCTTCAACTTGGTGTCCATCATTCTCCACATGTTTGTCCAAAAATCTCCAAGGAATCGAGTATCTCGATCCAAGATGATGGATGTGGGTAATCCAAAGTGAACCCAAACATACTGAAAGAAGAGATTAGTAGTTTTCTCAGCAGTGATCTACTTTTTACATGACATCAAGATACACATCTTCCTAAACCTATCCACTACTACATACATATAGTCATGACCCCTTTTCGAGATTGGTAAACCCCCTACAAAATCCATGGAGATACTCTCCCATGGATGGGATGGAACAATAAGTGGTGAGTATAGCCCAAATTTTCTATTAGTGGGCTTACAAGTAGAACACATCACACACCCCTTTATATATTTAGTTACAATTGCTTTCATCTGAGGCCAGTTGCAGATGAGTCATAGTTTTTCCTACTCCAAAATTCTCAGACACAAGAGAAGTGTGAGCTTCTCATATTACATGGAATTGTTCACTTTTAGGAATACATAACTTTCCAAGATGGTAGAATATTTTTCCCTGGAGACAATAGTTCTCTACTTGTGCACCATGGGTTATCTTTTCAAATACCTCTTTAAAATCTTCATCAACAACATATTGTTCCACATAGCTATCATGAGATAAAGAAACATTCTTCAAAATAATAGAAGCAACAATAGGATGTCTAGAAAGCATATCAACTACCTTGTTATTTGTACCCTTTTTGTATTTGGTTACCAAATGAAATTGTTGAAGAAAACCCATCCACCTGTAATGTTCAGATTGTTGCAGCTTAGTCATACTGTAAGGGATGGTGATCTGTATGTATGATTTTTTACTTCCCTAACAAGTAGTGCTTCCATTTCTTTACACTTTGAACTAATGCATACAACTCTTTATCATATGTAGGATAGTTAACAACAACTTGGCTAAAAGTTTCAGAGTGGTAACATATAGGCTTACGATATTGTATCAATACTGCACCCATGGCGTATCTGCTGGCATCTATCTCAATCTCAAAAGGATGTTGAAGATTCAATAGTGCTAATATTGGTGTGGTATTGATCTTTTCCTTCAAAGTGTCGAAGGTTTTTTGTTGCTTTCCTCCCCACTGAAAAGTGTTCTTCACACTGGTTAAGGCATGCAAAGGGGCTGCAATGAAAGATAAATTTTCTATGAATCTCCTCTAATACTGAACTGCACCTAAGAATCTTCGTGTTTCGGTTACAGTTGTGGGCTCAGGCTAATTTACAATTACATCAACCTTGGAAGGATCAATATTCAATTGTCCTCCTCCTACAATATGACCTAAGTACACTAGTGCAGTCTTGCCAAATTCACATTTGGACAATTTTACATACATCTTTTTCCCTTTCAAAGTATTCAATACTTGCCTTACATGTTCATCCCATGTCCTACTGAATATAATAATTTCGTCTAAATGTACAATTACAAAATCATCTAGAAATTCCTTGAATACATCATTCATCACATGCATGAAGGTTGTCGGAGCATTACAAAGCCAAAATGGCATAACTGACCACTCAAACAATCCTTGTTTGGTTTTAAAGGCAGTTTTCCATGCATCTTGTTCTCTAACCTTGATTTGATGGTATCCACTATACAAATCCAACCTAGTGAAATAAACAACATTTTTTAATTTATCAAGTAAATCATCTATACGAGGAAGAGGGTATCGATTTTTCACCATGATTTTGTTTAAGGTTCGATAATAGACACACTTTCGTCATGTGCCATCCTTCTTTGGCACCATCACGATCAGAGAACCACAAGGAGATGAACTGGGTCTGATGACCGCTTGATCCAATAATTCTTGTACCTACTTTTTTATCGCTGTCATCTCTACAACTAACATCTTGTACATGCCCACATTAGGAAGAGGAGAATCTTGTTGAAGATGTATTTCATGCTAGATTTTCCTCTTAGGAGGTAATCCGTCTGGTTCCTGAAATATGTCATCATGCTTAGAAACAATATTAATTAATTATTTCTTATGAGAAGGATCACATCCTTGGAAGGCGTCAGATGTTTCGACATCCTTTTCCGTTACGACCATGAGTACATATCTCTTATTAGTGTTATGTGTCTCTTCATTTGTCCTGCACTAACAAGTGTTGTGTTTACCTTCATGTTGTGGGATCTAACAATATATTCCACTCCTCCTTTAGTAAGATGATATTTATTCTCATGACGAAAGAAGATTGATTTTCTATCATAAAGATAAGGACTCCCTAGCACTATGCCACATATATCAAGTGATACAACATCCAAATCCACTTCATCAATCAACTTTGAAGCAATAGAAAATATGACCCTACATTGTTTGGTGACATTAAGTTTTGGTTTATCACATACCCAACCAAGAGGATAAGGCTTTGGATGTGATTTAGTTTCAAGACCCATCTTTTTGACAAGTGCTTCAGATATCAAGTTTACTTTGGAACCCGGATCAAATAATGTATCTATCTTAGTGTGCTTATATACAACTCTTATAAGAAATAATTCATTCCTCTTTCTTTCATCATCATGAGATTTATTATTGGAATTTGAACAAGCATGAAGGGAATATTTACCTTGTACTCCAACTCCTGTGATATTTTCCTCATCTCCTGAATCAGAACCAAGATCTTGTTGCACTGTAGCAACGATCTTTGTCTTCCCCTTTCCATTGAATTGTTTTGGTCTTTTCGCTGGATGTAATTTCCAACTGTGTTCATCATCGTGACCATTCTTCTTGCAATGAGTGCAAGATGGATTTCCTTCTTCCCTCTTTACAGTGGCGGTCCTTTTGTCTTTCCTTTGAAACTTTCCTTTAAATTGCTTATGTGGGAATTTGGAAGGTTTCTTTGTGGAATCTTCTTGAACATGCTTTCCCCTGTTCTTAAGGTGAGTGTCTTGCACACAAAGTTCGTCAAGACTGGTGGAGTTAAACAGTAGTAAAGTATGCCGAATATAAATGTGAAGCGCGTCAATATACTTCATTAAAGTTTCATAAGAATCTAAAGGAATGTTTAATGCAAGAGCTTTCTTCCTAAATTCTTTCGTGAAACTTTGTATAGTTTGACCTTTACTTTGTCTTAAAGTTTGTCATTCCATCATCGCTTTATGTAAATAACCCAATGGCTAAAATTGATTCCTTATTGCTGATTTAAATTCCGACCATGAGGAAACAAGATTACCACACTTACTTATGTCCTAAAGTTTGCTTTCCCACCATACGAGAGCAGTGCCTTCCAACCGAAGAGAGGCCAATTTCACTTTAACTTCCTTTTCATCAATCTGTTGAACACGACAATATACTTCAACCTGTCGGATCCAATTATCTAGCTTTTCAGGATTAACATCTCCATTAAACATAGGTAAAACAAATTTGACATAAAGATTTAATAATGGTTTCTTAAAAGAAGCTTTATGGATAGAATGATGAGAATGATCAGAGGAAGAAGAGCTAGAACTTGATGGTGAAGATGGAGGCTCAGGAGGGTCTCCTCTAGCCCCTTGATTCACTGAAGCATTTTCATCTTCACCATAAAAATAAAAATTATATATTCAGAAAGTTAATTCAATTTCCTTTGGGAACGAAGAATCTATGCATAGGATATAATTGAAAGGACAATGGTCTAATTGATGTTTTTATCTGTTTAATTCATCTTTTCAAACCATATTCAAATTCATTGTGAAAGTAGCTTAAGTCATCCCTCCAAGTTAACAAATTGTTGTTTTTCTACGTTTGCATTGCCACTAATGCATCGTGAGAGACCATCATTAGGTTGCACTCACTAATATATCCTTTCACCACTGCTATGTGTCTTCTGGCTTGTCAAGGGTAAACATAAATTTACAACCAAAGTTTTGGAGTATAGATTCCTAAGAATGGATTATTGGATTGAATCTCACATGGCTTAGCTTAAGCTTAACAATGTAGGTTTCCCACTCAACCTTTTCATATCCAACCAATCCCTTAAAAAATAGAGACTATTTATTTGGAAACAAATTCCTTAGTAAAGTTTTATTTATATGGGAAAACAATCTATATACATGCTAGGAGAGGTGTGTTCGTCCCATACGGGAAAATAATCTATATATACCCTAAGTGTGTTCCTCCCATACCAAACCTATTTGGTCTATTGAGCGTTTGAATTGAAATTTGAACTCTGTATTTGATTTTTGTGTGAAGAATGCCATATTCACGGGATTCCATATTTGGTTCAGCACTATGCTTATCTTCCATTATTTCTTTGGTCGCTGTACTAACTTTCCCTGAGATGTTCGCAACAATAGCTTCTATTACTGTGGGGATTGCGTGGCTTTTTCGTTTATCCCGTATCGTCTTCGCTATTCTGTTTTGTTTTTTCTATCTCCCATCGTCCGGAATTATCTCGAAACTTGGACCTTTTTTGGAGGTCTTTGTACCGGATCGATAGGGTTAATTTTTTTAAGCATTATCGATAAATATTTAAATATAAATTAAGATAATTATTTGTTGATATTGATTATAGTTTATAACATCAATTTGGTTTATTAGATTTTACGAAATGTTTATTAAAATTAAATTTAAATCTACATTTCATCTCAATTGCTTTTGCATTTAATAAAATTAAATTTAAATCTACATTTCATCACAATTGCTTTTACATGTAATAATGGAGGTGCTTATGGACGCTTTTTAACAATGATGATTATAGACTTAAATCTATATTTCATCACAGTGGCGATTAAACTTGTTTTGGCAAAAATAAGTTCATGATAACCTAAGTTGATAACCTAAGTTGAATGACTCTTAATCATGCAGTTTCTGGCCTTTCATTTACAGATTTGAATGGAAAGGTTGTTTGAACTAATCTTTCTTTTTTCAATAATTGTGGATGGATCTATCTCTTGGCTTTTTCAAGTCCATTATAAAGAGGATTGTCTAAATTCATCTTTCTTTTTAGTAATTGTGAATGTATCAACTTCTTGTTTTTAATTAATAGTTAAGGACTGATTGTGTTTTCCATTTCTTTTAGAAAAATGGAAGGGGCTGAAAAAGATCAAAATAGGTTTGATTTAGTTTATTACTTCTTTTATTTGGTCGTTGGTGATCTGTGTATACATCTGGGAATGATATGTGTTTATACCATTTGATAGTCGACTTTAAATATTAATTTAATAACTCAGCACCCTGTGCATTATGTTGGCATTTAATTGCGAGATTTTATTCTTGCCACTGTGACGGGCTAATTATTCAGTTAATGCGTGGCAACCTCCTTCCCATTGATTAACATGCTGCCAGCTACTGCTTGACATAAATGCCTTATTTTGTGCTCAGAGCTCTGCCGGCTTCTGAACTTCATGCATGCACCTCAAGTGGCAGCAATTCAAACATCTGCCAGTGGATTAACTGATCTGCCACCCGATTCACCAGTGGATTATCATTTCCTAAAGAGAATCCTCAAAAATGTTGGTGCAGTGCACATTCCTTTTATGTTAGTGACATTGCAATGTAAGTGTATCTCTTCACTTACCACGGCTAACAATCTATCATAATTAGTTACTTGTCCCCTTTCCAACATTCCCTCATGAAATTTGCAACAAAGGAGAAGACTATTAACCTTTTTCTTTTCCGGATATAGAGGGAGAAGCACCATAGGCTTCAAGAGAAGCAAATGAAATCCAAGGTGCCAAACTAAAGAATGACCCACAAATGAAATATATTATTTGTAAAATGTGTTAGTGCATTGAAATGACAAATTAATCACCATTCTAATGATTAAGGATTTCTAAATAATTTTTTTCCCTAAATACTATGATATTAGTTCATTTTCCCCTTGAAATTCATGGCCCATGGATAGATTATTGAAATTGAAAATCATGGTTCATAGATAGTTGGTTGAAGTTGAAATGTTTTATTAATATTCATGACTACCCAATTTTGGTTGAAGTTGAAATGTTTTATTAATATTCATGACTACCCAATTTTACATTTGTGAGAGAGAAAATTCTATGATTTATTGGACTAATAAAATTATATATGAAAAAATAAATATTTTCTCATATATCATTTACTTTGAAAGTTTTAAAAATATTTAATATAAGAAGTGATTTAGTTTTGATGTTTAGTTTAAAAAGTTATGAGCTACATGTGACATCTTTAAATTTAAGTGGGCAACGGTAAAGGTCTTTACACATCACAATTTTCAATATAACTATAACTTATCACAAATATAAAAACTCTTGTATGTGATGTTCTCATCCTAAACCCAAGCCTAGCTATATAACTTATCACAAATATAAAAACTCTTGTATGTGATGTTCTCATCCTAAACCCAAGCCTAGCTATAATGCCTCCCTAGAAAACTTGCAAACAATCAAATAATAATGAAAAAAAAAATCTGATGCCTAAAATGAAATCCATATTTGCATTAAAAAAATTCATGAGCATAGAAATCTAGAGAAAATATGAGGCAATATTGATAGACCTATTTGCATCACCGAAATTAGGAAATGCTTGTGGAGCCCAAAAGATATAATATTACCTACTTAAATTGCATAAATAATAAAATACAATTTTCTTCACAAAATTGTCAATTAAATTATATAAAGGTTTTGAAAGAGAAAAACTGTTTCTTTATAAACAAAGATTATGGTAAAAAACAATATGAAAATTATGGCAGGGTTCTAGCATACATAACACAAGAAATATGTGGGTTTAATTTTGTTAGTTAAATAAATAGAAATTTAAAATTCATGATTATAAATAATCCCTTCACTAAAAAATAACAACTTCATATATATATATATATATATATATATATATATATATATATATATATATATATATATATATATATATATATATATATAT
>ML799746.1:245364-283693 GCA_009831015.1 Picea engelmannii | reverse complement strand
AGTGATTTAGTTTTGATGTTTAGTTTAAAAAGTTATGAGCTACATGTGACATCTTTAAATTTAAGTGGGCAACGGTAAAGGTCTTTACACATCACAATTTTCAATATAACTATAACTTATCACAAATATAAAAACTCTTGTATGTGATGTTCTCATCCTAAACCCAAGCCTAGCTATATAACTTATCACAAATATAAAAACTCTTGTATGTGATGTTCTCATCCTAAACCCAAGCCTAGCTATAATGCCTCCCTAGAAAACTTGCAAACAATCAAATAATAATGAAAAAAAAAATCTGATGCCTAAAATGAAATCCATATTTGCATTAAAAAAATTCATGAGCATAGAAATCTAGAGAAAATATGAGGCAATATTGATAGACCTATTTGCATCACCGAAATTAGGAAATGCTTGTGGAGCCCAAAAGATATAATATTACCTACTTAAATTGCATAAATAATAAAATACAATTTTCTTCACAAAATTGTCAATTAAATTATATAAAGGTTTTGAAAGAGAAAAACTGTTTCTTTATAAACAAAGATTATGGTAAAAAACAATATGAAAATTATGGCAGGGTTCTAGCATACATAACACAAGAAATATGTGGGTTTAATTTTGTTAGTTAAATAAATAGAAATTTAAAATTCATGATTATAAATAATCCCTTCACTAAAAAATAACAACTTCATATATATATATATATATATATATATATATATATATATATATATATATATATATATATATATATATATATATATATATTAGAAATGCTGGTTCCTTTCACAAGCTAAAGTAAATGAAAAAAAAAAGAACATGGAATTTATGTGGATACATTAACATGAAATATAAATAAACCCATAACAGCAATATCTGTTGTGCCAAATGAACCAGTCCCGTTGATAAGGAGTACAGTTTCCCTATTTAATGCAGAAACAACAATGAAAAACACAACCAGGTGACAAAATATACTACAACACAGTTTGGAGACTATGATCTTGTTCCAATGATAAGATTGGGATGTATTGGATTGTTCCAATTTTTCTCCTTCTCACAACAATAGAATTGTATTGTTCATCAAATTCATTAATCCCCAAATAGTAATTAGTATTATTTTAAACCCCATTAACATAAGAGTTTTTTTTATAGTTTTTTCAGCTTGATGAATGTGCATATTCATCTCATTTATTTCAAATTTTCATTGTATGGATGGTAGAGAGATTCATTGAGTCTGATAACTCTCCAAGAAATTACTCTTGCCCTTTGAATTAGGATCTAGTTTTTTCTAATAGACATAGGAGGGAAAACAAGACTAACCAACAAAAACAAGGTTGAATGAATAATTTTCTTCTAATAGACATAAGAGGGAAAACAAGACTAACCAACACAAGCAAGGTTGAATGAATAACATGTTCATGATACCCATAGATAGCACCACTTGCTACACTTAGTATGACTGGAATTCTCATTCATTACTTAATATTATGCCTATTAGAAGCCTACAAACATTTGATACAAAGTGATAATGTGCAAGACCCCAATCACATAAGGCTATTCATAGAAGTACAAATCACCAAGAGGTACCTAACACAGTTACAAATATTTGTATGCCCATTGCAGATAAGGAACTTCTCTACTACATACCAACGAGCTCCAACAAACAATGGACTAAGCCTTCTATTGCATTGTAATTGCATGGCCATAGCGTGTATTGCCTTATCATTGGTGTCAATAACTTTATAAATAGCTCTTGCATCGTGGACATTACATGTACCATCATGATGAATTTTGTTAGGAACATAATTTTTTGAGAACCATAGCTTCAGAAAAGACCTTAGGTATAGACCAAATTACTAGCCCAATTTTAAAATACAACTCTTCCAGAATCGTAATGATATTTTAAGTTCTAACATTAAAATAATTAGTGTGTGATGATGATTGCAATGCCTAACCATGTAAACAACAATGTTAATTAGGAAACAACTGGTTTGAAACCTTGGTCCTGTAAACTTATATTTCAATCCTACCCACTACTATATATGATGTTGAAATCCAAAACCAATCCTTCCTAACAGGGTCCTTAGCATTGGGTTTGGATGTTATCCTAGAGTTGAAGGAGGAGAAATTGGATCAAATTACAGCTAAAAGTAGTTTCCTTACATCCTATGCTACAGTTTCCATAGGGATCTGTGCCTCTGTTATCTCTCAATGAGAATATGAATACTATTTCCATTGTTGAAGTGACATTGAATGTGTGTAACCAGTGGGAAAATGTTTGATGGGAATTGCTCAAATTTGAGATACCATTTAAGTGGATATTTCCCTTATGCAAAGAAATACTAAATGACAAAAAATGGAAAAGGGATTGAATAGAGTAGGTTGGTAATGGAGAACACATACATGTGGCAGTGGCGGGTGCAAGTTTTGATAACAATTAAACTCGAGCAAGGGCATTATGGAAACAATAGTCAACAGAGGTACATGAATAATTATATCATTTCAAGGAGAGACAAAATGTCTTGTAGAACTAAAATGTTGTAAATTAAATGAGTTAGGTTTTCCTGTAGAAATCGACCCAAGCCTCTCTACAAAACTAGCAATCAATTAATTAATGAAAAAATCATAAGGCGGCTTCTCTCCTAATTTGTGTTTAAAAGGTTTGCTATTGATATCTTTAAAAACTTTTCCAATAAATTTTTTCAAAAAGAACAACCAACCGATTTAATTTGTGTTTAAAAGGTTTGCTATTGATATCTTTAAAAACTTTTCCAATAATTTTTTTCAAAAAGAACAACCAACAGATTTGAATAATCCGAGCTTAAAATTGTAAGCATCAAATCTATGTCCACGGGAATATTTCTGATTAATAATGACAAGGCTTCACAAGAATGACCATTCTGGAATTAAATAGAATCAAATATACTTCTTACTAACCTACTAATCTATTGATCTTATTCCATAGCCAATAAATAAGTACAAGCAAGTAGAATGCTAAATATGGTCACTGAGTTGGGTTTTATACCTAGACTTGCATTTATTGAAAAATGCCTAACTATTCATGGATGTGGCCATGCTAGGAATATGAAGAAATGATTGCATTCCATAACGCAACACTGTATTAATCACACTGCCAGCCATAACATCAATTCAAATGTATTCATGCATCATAGTCTAATCTACTGCAAATCTAATTGCATTCCATGACGCATCATCTTTTTCAATCCCTTTTTCAATGTTTGACCGAACAATGTTAACATTCCACATTTGGAAAACATATCTATAAGCCCATTGCCAACTATGACATAACATTCAAATCTAAAATTAGCTACTGCTTTCAATGTTTCACCAATTAAGAAATTGTGCAACACATGTTGGAATACAATCATACCCTGAAAGTCAATCCAGAAAGAGAATGTAAAGGTGGTACCAGCTACAACAGTGAAGACAAAATCATTGTCATATGGAGAATGGGAGATAAATGGAAGAAAGAAAGAAAATGTTATAATTGTAAAAAAAATATTCTAGATAACAAAAACAAAAGAAAAGAATTATATGACCATGAGACCAACAAGGGTGGAAAACTAGAGATTCCCTTCAATGACTCAAACAATGACAACAAGAAAGAAGAACAGAAAATTACTTCAAGAAGACTGGTGAATATTTGTTCCTAAATTTAGTGTTAAACCAATGAATGTTCGAACAGATCTATGAGAAACATGTTCTCCAAGCACTGCCAATATTTAGGAAGGAGTTAACACTCCAAAGAATCCATTTGTGTAGGTAAAAATGGAAAAACACAAATAAGTTTCAGCAAATTTACAGAAAACAACATTTTTTGTGATGAAAAGCATTCTATGACAATTACTCATGTAGAGCTAGTTGGTTCTTATGATTGCATGCTCAACGAGCATCAATTTTTTTGGGGAATTCAGTATTGGGTGAAGTAATGTACCACCCACTTTGAGATTCCTCAATCACATTGAAATTTGTGAAAAGACATTGTAAAAAGGATTGGATAGTTGTCCTATTTTGATGACCAGAAATTTGCATGGTGCAAGGAATCTAGTTTGAAGCCCTTTCTAAAAGAACTTCACAAAGATGGAAAAAATAGCCAACTTCCAAGCCTTTTCTTAATAATGTAGTGAATAAGGTTGTGGACAATCTAGCAAAGCAAATAGAATTTTCTTTGAATTACTCATGCCAGTCTAAGTGAATTCACAAGAAACTTGTGTGTGAAACATTTGTTTAATGTTGGTATATGAAACATGACAATTTTGTCTCATCTTAGACATATTAGTGTACCGTTCAAAGTTTGAAACTCATAAATTTCTCACTTGTTTCGGAAAATTGCATAATCTTCCCTTCTAAATCCACATAAATCATTAGGGATCAAGCTCAAATGTTTCCTTTTATGCAACAAATATTGTTTAATATATAGAGAAACATATTTTTATATTCCACACAATGTGTTCACTCCACAACTCCTATATATGATTGTTTTGCTAGAACAACTAAGAGAAAGTAGGAAAAACTAAGAGGAAGTAGAAATTATAGCAATTGTATCCCTAACCTTTGACAGAGCTATTGCAATTGCACAAAAGAAAGAAGCACTTAGGCAAGAGGGCCTTGATTTCACTTTTACAATCATGTTACTTGGGATCAATAGAGTTGATAAGTGTTCAACCCTCAATCAAAATTTTGATGAGGTGAACTTTGGAAAATATGTATTTTAAGGAAAGAACAAAGCAAGTGTAAGAGATTGTTTTACAGTAGAACTTCCACTAGAGATTTGCAAGGTTATTTGTTTTCATTTCTACCTTTCATAATGCGTTGAATTGAAAACATGCTTAGTGTAGCACAATATTGAAAGAGATTTTCAAATCAATGGCCATACAATTTTAGTATTCTAAATATTAAGGTTCTTTTTGACAATCAAAACATTCCAAGCATGTATGTCACTAAAAATCCTAGAGACACTTGGTGATGATTTGTTAAAGTATATTGTTAGTCAACATGTATTCACAACATATAGTCAAAAATATGAAGGGAAATTGACTTACAAGAAGAAACAAATTATATCAATCTGCACTATACAAGACTAGTTGTGATCAGCAAATACCAAGTTATACCTATAATGAATGATTTTATGCTAAAAAATGGATGACACATTGTGAGCATCTAGTTATGTACTATTGGGATCTCCAAGACATTCCATATCATGGAGAACATGCACATTAAGGGAAATAGAATAATGAATACTACAAAAGTTGCAAATATCGTGGAAGTGTTAATTGGTGCTTGTTCTTAAATTAGTGGTGAAATTGTGTCTCTTCATTTTGTGAAGTGGCTTCGCATGGACATTCAAATTCCATAGAATATTCCCTCTACAAGTAAGCATGATACAAGATTTGTCTCTAATGTGAGTGTTCCTTATTTAGAGTCATTACTGGAATTTTATTTTCATTTTCACATTATTTTAGTGGAATTTGTTCCACATGCATCATATAAGGAACCATCATTTTTTAGATGCTATCAATGATTAGAATTCCTAGGGAATGATATTACTGCTTTGGTTGGATTGCCATAAGAGTTGCAGTTCCAAAGGTTTGGGGAGATTTTATTGAATCATTTACCAGTGCAATTCTTCTTGATTCTAAATTTGACACAAATCTTGATTGGTATGCCATGAATAATTGAAACTATGGCTTGCATAAAAATGATGTTGTTATCTTTAGGTCANGAGAAAGTAGGAAAAACTAAGAGGAAGTAGAAATTATAGCAATTGTATCCCTAACCTTTGACAGAGCTATTGCAATTGCACAAAAGAAAGAAGCACTTAGGCAAGAGGGCCTTGATTTCACTTTTACAATCATGTTACTTGGGATCAATAGAGTTGATAAGTGTTCAACCCTCAATCAAAATTTTGATGAGGTGAACTTTGGAAAATATGTATTTTAAGGAAAGAACAAAGCAAGTGTAAGAGATTGTTTTACAGTAGAACTTCCACTAGAGATTTGCAAGGTTATTTGTTTTCATTTCTACCTTTCATAATGCGTTGAATTGAAAACATGCTTAGTGTAGCACAATATTGAAAGAGATTTTCAAATCAATGGCCATACAATTTTAGTATTCTAAATATTAAGGTTCTTTTTGACAATCAAAACATTCCAAGCATGTATGTCACTAAAAATCCTAGAGACACTTGGTGATGATTTGTTAAAGTATATTGTTAGTCAACATGTATTCACAACATATAGTCAAAAATATGAAGGGAAATTGACTTACAAGAAGAAACAAATTATATCAATCTGCACTATACAAGACTAGTTGTGATCAGCAAATACCAAGTTATACCTATAATGAATGATTTTATGCTAAAAAATGGATGACACATTGTGAGCATCTAGTTATGTACTATTGGGATCTCCAAGACATTCCATATCATGGAGAACATGCACATTAAGGGAAATAGAATAATGAATACTACAAAAGTTGCAAATATCGTGGAAGTGTTAATTGGTGCTTGTTCTTAAATTAGTGGTGAAATTGTGTCTCTTCATTTTGTGAAGTGGCTTCGCATGGACATTCAAATTCCATAGAATATTCCCTCTACAAGTAAGCATGATACAAGATTTGTCTCTAATGTGAGTGTTCCTTATTTAGAGTCATTACTGGAATTTTATTTTCATTTTCACATTATTTTAGTGGAATTTGTTCCACATGCATCATATAAGGAACCATCATTTTTTAGATGCTATCAATGATTAGAATTCCTAGGGAATGATATTACTGCTTTGGTTGGATTGCCATAAGAGTTGCAGTTCCAAAGGTTTGGGGAGATTTTATTGAATCATTTACCAGTGCAATTCTTCTTGATTCTAAATTTGACACAAATCTTGATTGGTATGCCATGAATAATTGAAACTATGGCTTGCATAAAAATGATGTTGTTATCTTTAGGTCATGCTGGAATATGTTGAGAGGAATGATTGGTCTCATTTGCCCAAAACCTAGGGAAAACTTAGGGAAAACAATGTTTTAACCAACACAAAAATTGATCACAACTTACAAGAGTGAACCTCTTGGGAACTGGAGGCCTAAAGAGATTTTCTTGATGGAGTATCCCCCATAGTAGGTTATTCAAAAGGGTGTCCAACAAGTCTACGAGGTTATAACCCAACGAACATTCAACTTACAAAGAAAAATGGGAAATCATAGTCTAGTTGCTAGCGATATTACCCCCAATGATTTGAATCTCAAAAGAAACCCTCGCAAGACTAATTAAATTTCAATACACATTTCCGCATTACAAGGATGGATGAGGTGGGGGTTTCTAACACATTTTTTCATATATGGAATTTAGTCACTCAATTTAAATTGGAAAGAGAAGTGCAAGACTAATTATTAATCAAGCATGGGAATAAGACTATTATGAAGGCACATAGGATAGTTCCAAGAGTAGCAAAGAGAGCGAGAGGGTGAGACATTAAAAATGAAATATAGAAGTTAGGGACTGGTAGTATAGGAACGACATACAATGATATGAATAAGAACATGATGGGGATAGGAGCATGGTAGGAATAAGAGAGAGAATAGTTCCATTCAAACATATTATTATTTCTTTATATATGTATGTATGTCATGAATAGTAGTCAACCTTCTCGTCCATAAAGTTGGTGGGTTGGTCCTACTTCACAACCCCCTTAAGAGAAAAAAATATTTGAGAAATTTGCGAGACAATAGTTCTATAGGGTTTTATAATATAGTTGTTAAATGTTGCAATTACAAAGAAAATAACATATTTAATAAACAAATAGATACTCCAATATAATGGATATTTATCCATAATATACAAAGGCAAGGAAACCCACAACAATTACCATCATGCAAGCAAACTTGTAAAAAATACTATTAATTACAAACAATTTACCCAAACAATTACCCATAGCAAACAAATAGTTACTAGCAAAGGCAAGATATCTCTAGTTTAGGGTCAAGATACCACTTCACTATCATGCATGAAAAGAATTAAGAAGGAGAGGGAGATGCTTAGCAAAATGTGTTGGAAGGGTGGGAACAATGTAATAAAATGTGAATTCAATACCACAACCACCCCAGCACAACCCTATTGTCATGTGGATGTTGTTGTATGCCATGTTGACTCATCCATGTGGGAAATTAGACTATGTAAAAGAGGTTTCATCCCTATTGGTGTCCTTCCCCTATGGAAAAGTATTCTTTGAACCCTTTTCATAATGTATGAAGACATATTATGATTTTCATTGAATGCAAACTTGATAGTACATGTTAAAACAAATTCTAGATAAAAATGCAACATGTGGATGGCTATCATGTAAGCCATAAAGTTCCAAAAATTATATATGCATCAAGTACAAGAATGAATAAAGTTCAAAATTGTATATACAAACTTGATAGTACACGTTAAAACAAGTTCCGGATAAAAATGCAACATGTGTATGTCTATCATGTAAGCCAAAAAGTTCCAAAAAATTATATATGCATCAAGTACAAAAATGAATAAAGTTCAAAATTGTATATACATTAAGTACAAAAATGATTAAGTAATCATTTGATAAAGTTCTCATAAAAACAAAGTAAAACTTACAAATGCAATATATATGATTTATGAATTATCATATATGGCCATGTTTTCCTCCTCCACTTTCTCCTCCAATTTGTCCTATAACACATTTTAAATGCATATTATAGACATAATTGTAAGTACCTATATTGAAAAAAAACTAATAATTACAATTAAATTATGATGCATCCAATCATAGTTAAAAAAATTCAACCATGTTTGATACATGTGAATTGCCAACCAGAACATCTTCCAAGATGGAAGAAGAAGGCTATGTCATACCCAATGTCCCCTCCTAGTTCACACACACACACACACACATCATTTTTTAATAATTTAATGAATTAAAATTAAATGATCAACACTTGAAATTATAGTTTTAAAATTCGAAACATGCAATACATGTGAGATGCCAACAGGAACATCTCCCAATATGCAAGAGGGTTTCCCCATACCCAAACTCCCTCGAGACATGAGACTACCCCCACCACCCTGAGATTTGAAAATTTGAATTGTAAGACATTTCATTTTTAAATTAAAATTTTAAATGACACCGCATTTTTCATAACTAAAAAAGTTTTGAACATGTAATTATAGCTGTGAAGTCCCAACCTATGGAAAATATCCCATGACTACTATCGAAAGTCACAAATTTAATGATGAAACATTTAACATTCGAGTGAACTGCGGTTAATGAACATAAACATTTTGTGTTAGTTCAAAAGTTGTGATGATGTGGATGTAATAAAAGAATTATCATCGAATGCATGAAACATTTACCAATTGTAACACATATCGATCCAATGCCTTCTTCCTCATGCCCAATTAAGTATTGCCAAACATTGTGATACAACTTTTCATAAGCATGTACGTCTTCGAGGCTCATGTGGTCCATCCCATCATCTCTTTTATATAAAAAAATATCACGGGAACTGGATCATGCTCTTTGTCGGTTCAAACCGACATCCATACTAACCAAAGATGAATTTAAATTATCATCTATTGCATCATTCACATTCTGACCAACTTGTGAAGCAGCCTTCATCTCCGAATGTAGAGCAACCACCCTTGGTGGATAAGATGCCAAGGGTGGTGGAGGTCTAGGAAATACTAGATCTTGAAATGCACCTCTTCAATTATATATTTGACCTTTACCAACACCATAATATTTGGATGGTAGGTCAGTATAATCAGGTTGCATATTCTCAAAAACATCTGCATAGATAAATCTCGCAAAATAATATGGCACCTCATCATTCCATGGAAATATATCACATCCTGCCAAGAATCGATCATAAAGATGGAAAACAATCTTATGGTGCTTGAAATATTGCACCTTAAACATTAGTCGCTTTGGTCCTTGCTCAAAATTGAACATTGATTTTGCTTTCTCTTTTGACACCCTTTTCTCTATTTTGGGTCATTTATCAGGGCCCATCACATGTTTCTTGTGTCTCCCCATCAAATCAAAAAAACCATTGGTCGTTGGACCAATGTTCTTATATACATCAACAAATTTCCCTAAAGAATGCAAAACAATCTCCAAGATTTGTTTTCCCTCTGTAGGGAGAACCATTTTCTCAATATCATGCTTCAACTTTGCATGGTAGGATGTGCAATGTTGAAGGTCCATTTCTTCAACTTGGCCTTCGCAAGGAAGATCCTTGCCAATGTTCGAGGATAGGTGGCGATAGGGGTGTAATCTTGATTTTATTGAAAAATCTTCCCTTGTTCACCTTCACCCTCACCCTCCACTTGAAATTCACCCTCTACTTCATTATTGTCCTCAATAGAAGCCCAATCCGCTACACATTTATAAACATTTGTATATATTTAGGACAATGCACAATTACATATATACACATGTCCATATGCACTTGATTTATATAAAAAAATAAAAGGAATTTATTGGCCATAGTTTGTTGATGTGATTGGGGTTGTTGTACATTAGCTTCCCCAAAAAAACTTTCCCCAAAATCACGAGTAACAATAGATCTCAATGATCCATCATGCAATGGATCAACTTGAGAACCACTTGCATATGGATGTGCACTCTCTCACGATGATCTTTCTCGTGATCTACTAAATGATGCATCTAAAAGAAATTTATCAAGTACAATGAGTTTTATCAATTTCAACATATATGCGCACAATTTAACATGTGCATATAAACATACATGTACCTTGATCTCCATCCTAACTAGATCTAGATGAATTTGATTGTCATCTCGACTAACTAGATCTCCTTGTCTGACTATACTCCCTTGCATGACTAGCTACCTTTGCCTGACTAGGGTTCCTTGTCAAACTAGGGGTCTCTGTCAAACTAGGGATCCCTCTACTTCTTTCATTGGATATCCTAGAGCGTTTATGAGGCATAATTGGAGACTTGCATCGCAATGAATCCTATTGATCCATATATATTATATATGTGTACCAAGCTTCAAATCTATGACATGCAACAACTGTAATGTGTCTCAAGAAAATTATGTTTAATCAATTGAAAATATTTTAATACATCATGCAAAAAATGGTATTTCTTCCACATCCTAAGAATAAATTCCATTAAAGTATGAAGTTTAAGTGCATGCATATCCATTGGGTTGTAGTATGTTAAGTACCTGAATAGATCTATTGATAAATCTCAAAATAAACCCACAATATCAACAAGAATAAACCAAACCATTCACCAAAACACCGAACACAAGAATGTAGACAAAACCCTTGAGGTAGGGTAACACCATATATTAATCCTTAAGGAAGGATAACACTCCTCAAGCAATGTTTGATACATTCACAATATTCTTCACTATGTTTCATTATATTGCTTACACTTCTTTATATAGCTCTCTTTATCTCCTAGGAACCTTCTAGAGAGTCTTCTCACGTTTATTACATTTAACTACCATAGTGGGCCTTTATTAATATAATGGATCTAATCCACCTTACATTGAATGACCACATTCTCATATATTAAATGAATTCCACTAATAATACATAACCACATTCTCATTGGGTACCTCCCTAGGTACCCCATATTACCTCCCTAGGTATACTACATTCCATCCCCCTTCACATTTTTGTCCTTGAAACATGAGAAGAAATTATACAATATGATCGGTTAAACAATGTAGCCAACTCGTACCAAGCACAACCATCCACCCATCCCAATGGAATTCAAACATGATGTCTGTTAGCACTCGGTAATTTCTTTGGGTTGTATCAAAGAAAGCCCCGAGGTAAGTGTTCCAACCAACTTTAAATTGTATTCTAACCTATGCAACTAGAGAGGGCTATCTCATATATCTAATGACTAGTAATAACTCAAATATTTCATCAATAAATGCACAGAGGTCAGATTCTGCAATGGGACAAGTTTATTTTTGTTTTAAAAGGGATGGTAGGACAAGCAAGAGAGAAAGTACCATTGGGCAATAGAGTCAATTTAAGAAAACAATAAAAACAAATGACTTAGTGACTGAACTTGAGAGGATAAAGGCTAAGTAAGCAAAAATCTTTCAGTTTAAAATTGTTGTGTGTGGTGGGAGAAAAAAACATGAAGCAACTCAGAGCACCGTTGGGGATGAATTTGAAATTAACTTAGAAGAAATATAGTTTGTCTAAATGGCACGAATCTAGAGCACTGCATGGTGAATTCTAAATTTGAAATCATGTTCCGATTTAGATAGAGATTACATATATGAATATAATGAGCATAGGAAAGCAAATACACAAAGAAAGAATACAATAAATCAGATTGCCACTGTTAGAATCTTTTCATCAAAGCTTCAGGACTTTTGCATTAAGTTTCAATCGAATAAAAAAAACTACAATCAATAGTCATTGCCAACACTGTTTTGCCAACCAACCCTGTTTACATGAAAATTATCCACATATATAAAAAACCGATGTCACCCTTGGATTCTAGGGTCAAACTATTCCCCTCTAGAATCATGGATCTGATTTCTTTGAAAGAGAACAAAAATTTCAACGGATTTACTAAAAATAGACAACCCAACTTTGCCAAATCATAATCGTAACCGAAATATTTTTTACAATCATTGATCATGATCAAGATTTGACCATATGGCTATGATAAGTCATCATGTTCATTTCTAGACACTCTGTCACCCCTGCACAACAAGTCTTCTACGCAATAGTAACCTACAGCAAAAACACAACGGATTGCGCAACAAACTGGGAAAATAGGCATTAAATATGACATCATATCTCACTAATAAAAAACAACTTTTAGAAACAGAGAGAGGTTTTTGTATTTAAGATCATTATAAATAAAAACCTCTCTCTATTTATTTAAATTCATCTCCAGCTGGCCAGAATACGTGTCGTAAAAACATGTCTTGGATAAGAAATCATAAAACTGAAAAATAGGGCCCAAAGATTCCTTCGAATATCCCACAATATGAAACTGTTTTCAAATATGAGAGTGGTTTTTATTATTTGTTTTTTCCTCAACAAAAACCTCTCGGGTATTTTCAAAATTCCTCTCCAGTTGGTCATAAAGTGATCTTTAATTTGACCACTAAACCAGTCATTTGCGCAGTGCGACTTGTAGCCTGTGCGTAGGAAAATCCTCTGCGTGAAAGCATCATTTGTGTGAAATCATCTTATGCGCGTCATTCCACTGCTTGATGAAATCCACTGCACAATGAAATTCATTGCGCGATGACATCCTCTGCACGACAACATCCTATGCGCGACAACCCACTGCGGGACGAAATCCACTGCACGATGAAATCCACTATGTGATGACATCCTCTGCACGACAACATACTATGTGAGAAAACATCCCATGCGCGACATCCCACTTCACGATGAAATCCACTGCGCGACAAAATCCACTACGCGACATAATCCTTTGCGCGGTGAAGTGCTCTATGCATCGCGTAGCAAATTTCGTAGCGCGCAGTTGCAAATGGAAATGGAAAAAATAAATGATAAGATTCCTTTTGAAAATAACCCTTGGATATGTTAGATGATGCCAAGAATAAAAAAAATATGGGCTCTAACATGCATGATTTTGCAAATTGTTGACAAACCTCTAACCTTAGATATGAAAATCATGGTGCTAACATATGGCTCCAACGGGGATGCTATCCTCTCTGTGAAGTAGCAAAGAACAGTAAACCAGGCACCTATCCACCAAGATTCTCCCAAACTCAAATTTCCAACTGTAACTTATCACCTGCATCTGCTGAAAACCCAAAGTTGCATATGCTCCAAAATGAAATATGAAACTAAGTTGAAAATTAAAATTGCAGATTGCTAAAAGAAATGCTCATAGTACCGAGATTATTCGCACTCCTACCTACCCTAACCGCTGAAAATGTGTCAATCAAGTGAAATAAAAATGTAAATGCAACCGTGCAAGCACTTTATCCACTTTTTTCTTTCTTTGCACATGCTTGCTCCAAAGCCTGTTTACTGATAAGTCATTCAAAAATTTATCTATAAATTCAAATCTCAAAAAAATAAAAACATTGGGACTGTTTGTCGCCTCCAACAAAACAACAAATGGATCCTTCGGAACATGCATAAAACAACAATCATGTTTCACCCTTTCCACTACATCCTTGTTTTCATGTAATTCAACCTGTTGATTACCACAAAAAGGATGAAAAATATGTTGAGGCTACTGGAAATAACAATCTTTTGAATCAAAAGACGGTGATGGATGAAGTGAAACCCCTAGTGGAAAGCAATCCATATCTAACACTGATGTTGATTGACCATCATATTTATTTCCAAGCTGGTAGTTAATCACAGGTTGCAAATCTGAACTGAAATAACCTTCCATGTAATCAACAACATTGTCATTAAAAGTATGAGAAGGTTGTTGGTCCTCTTCATTGATAACAATTTTCTCATGTAAAACAATGTCACTGTGAATGCAGTCATACTTCATTGCTTCCTCTGTTATCTCATGATTTACTTTCAACAATTCAAAGGAAGAAAAACATAATGGAAGACAATTTTCATTTGCAAGTCCACTGCTTTCTTCATATTCAACATCATGCCTGGAGGATTTTTTATTTGAAACATTATAAACATTTTTCTTCAGCAATTTGAAAGAAGCAAAACACAATGGCAAGGTTCTGTCACCTTATTCACTGTTGTCATATGCACATTTTTTAATTTCTTTGGATTGTTGAACATACTCATTTTCAGATTCATCTTCGACCAATGGCTGCAATTTTGAACTGAAAAGACCTTCTACATAACAAGTAACAGTGTCATCAAATACATGATAATATTGTTGCAATTTCTTGTCAATTTGTTCCAGTGAATCAGTGTGATTTTGCATCAATACAGATTCCTTTGCTTCAATGATGATCTTAGAATTTTCTTTCAACAATTTAAATGAAGAAAAACATAAAGGTAAAGAATTTCCTTTAGCTAATTCAATACTTTCTTCTTTGTAATTGTGATATGTAGGTTGATTGCTCTCATTACATTGCTGAAAAGGAACATTTTATGATAGAGAACATGCAGTTGGTTGTTATAGGAATTCAACACCATAATCATCATCATATTCATCATATATAGGCAAATCAGAAACATCTGCAATGTCATCTAACAAGAAAAATATTGGGACATCAATCGGCTCTTCAACAAGCTGATTTGCAAATTCATTTTCTTGATTGTCTACAAATGAATACATAAAACAATCAACCCCATGCTTATGATGAGATGGATCAGAAGCTAAATTAACACCTTCTTTTTCAATAAGTGGAATATAATCCTTTGCAAAATCATTAACATTTAAAGCTTCAAGAGGACATGTGATATTATTAACCCTCTTCTCAAGATTCAAATCAACTGTTTTTTGTTCATATTCATTGTCATGCTCTTTAGCATCCAACTCCTCATTTTGAATATGTTTACATGCTTGAATATTTTGTTGAATCTCTTGAGCATCATTAAACATTTGTTGTAAGGACTTAGATCTTTTTTCCATCAGAAGGAAAGACAAATCTGGATGAAAGGTTGTTGCATAATGGAGCATGGCTATAGCTTCAGTGGGTTGAATTTGATTAGGGAGTTTATAATAAAGACTAGAAAACCTCCTATTGAAATTTGAGATGGTTTCATATTTCATTCTTCTCATGGCATAAAACTTTAAAAGGAGTATATCCCATGACTTTCTCTCACCCCAAAATCCACAGAAAGCTTCCCTCAATTCATCCCACGAGCTAATCAACTGAGGTTGCAAATGTCTGAACCATGCTTTGGAATCTCCTTGTAAGGAATGAGAAAAGGCCCTCATAGACACATCATCATGTTTGATCTCAAAAATTTATGTAAAATGCTCAAAGACCTGAATATGTTTTTCAACTGAATTTCCATCAAGATCCCCATCGAATCGGGGAAGGTACTTATAATGTTTCAGATGAAAGTTGTGAAGGATGGAAGGGAATTTAAGAGGATTGTATCTTTCTTGAATCTTGGAGGGTGTAGAATTAAGAATAGAAGGTACAAGCTCAGCTTTGGTTTCATTAAGCTCACAAGAATGATCATGAACATCATATGGCTCAGAGGAAGGAGCTTGGTGAATATTGGTTATACAAGAAGGAGGTATACCTACAATTTTCCATGGAGGATATACAAGGGTAGATCTCTGGGCTTCATTTGAATGCAATAAGTGAAGAAATATTCTTTTGAAAAACTCAGGAAAGAACAAGAAGTTATTGATAAAAAAAAAATACTTCTTGGACAAACTCAAGCTCAAGTACCTAATTTTTCCATACTGCCCTTCCATATCTCTGTCAACGGGTCTCATTCTCCAGTGGAGTCTTTGAATCGCATTTGAAGCTTGATTGGAGTCACCATGAAAAATTTATCTATGGATTTTTCTGCCAGTGGAATCACCTTCAACTGATTTTTTGATGTGTGGAGTCGCCAGAGAAAAAATACAGCCAATATGTGCCTAAGTGTATGTTACTCTCAGACCTCAAAACTCAACCATGTCATTATTTACCAAGGAAAATTTTCAATTTCGTCCCCAACAACGGCGCCAACATGTTAGCACTCAGTAATTTCTTTGGGTTGTATCAAAGAAAGCCCCAAGGTAATTATTCCAACCAACTTTAAATTGTATTTTGGCCTATACAACCAGAGAGGGCTCTCTCATATATCTAATTATTGGTAATAACTCAAATATTTCATCAATAAATGCAGAAAGGTCAGATTCTGCAATGGGACAAGTTTATTTTTGTTTTAAAAGGGATGGTAGGACAAACAAGAGAGAAAGTACCATTGGGCAATGGAGTCAATTGAAGAAAACAATAAAAACAAATTACTTAGTGACTGAACTTGAGAGGATAAAGGCTAAGTAAGAAACGATATTTCAATTTAAAATCGTTGTGTGTGGTGGGAGAAAAACACATGAAGCAACTCGGAGCACCGTTGGGGATGAATTTGAAGTTAACTTAGAAGAAATACAGTTTGTCTAAATGGCGTGAATCTAGAGCACTGCGCGGTGAATTCTAGATTCGAAATAACGTTCCGATTTAGACAGAGATTACAGATATGAATATAAAGAGCATAGGAAATCACATAAGAAAAGAAATAATACAATACATCAGACTGCCATCGTTAGAATCTTTTCATCAAATCTTCAGGACTTTTGCATTAAGTTTCAATCGGATAAAAAAAACTACAATAAATAGTCATTGTCTACATTGTTTTTCCAACCAACATTGTTTACATGAAAATGATATCCATATATAGAAAACTAATGTCACCCTTGGCTGCTAGGGTCGAACTATTCCCCCTAGAATCACGGATCCGATTTATTTGAAAGAGAACAATAACTTCAACGAATTTACTAAAAATAGACAACCCAACTTTGCCAAATCATAATCATAACCGAAATATTCTTTACAATAATTGATCATGATAAAAATTAGACCATATGGTTGTGATAATTCATCATGTGCATTGTTGGACACTCTGTCACCCATGCACAACAAGTCTGCTACGCAACAGTAACCTACAGCAAAAACGCAACAGATTGTGCAACAAACTGGGCAAATAGGCGTTAAATATGACATAATATCTCACTAATAAAAAATATTTTTGAAAATGAGAGAGTTTTTTTTATTTAAGCTCGTTATAAATAAAAACCTCTCTTGGTTTCTTGAAATTCATATCGAGATGGACGAAATACGTGTCGCAAAAACATGTCTCGGACAGGAAATCATGAAAACTGAAAAATAGGGCTCAAATATTCCTTTGAATATCCCACAATATGAAACTCTTTTCAAAACTGAGAGAGGTTTTTATTATTTGGGTTGTCCTCAACAAAAACCTCTCAGGGATTTTCAAAATTCCTCTCTAATTGTTCATAAAGTGATCTTGAAGTTGAATACTAAACCAGTCATTTGTGTAGTGTGACCTGTAGCCTGTGCGCAGGAAAATACTCTGCGTGAAAGCATCTTATGCACGACAGACCATTGTGCGACGAAATCCATTGCATAATGAAATCCACTGCGCGATGAAATCCACTGTGTGATGACATCCTCTGCGCAACAACATCCTATGCGTGACAACCCACTATGCGACGAAATCCATTGCACGATGAAATCCACTATGCGATGACATCATCTGCGTAGCAACATCCTATGCACTACAACATCCCATGCATGACATCCCACTACACGATGAAATCCACTGCGCAATGAAATCCATTGCATGACGAAATCCACTGCGCGATAGAATCCTTTGCGTGGTGAAGTGCTCTGCGTAGCGTGTAGCAAATTTCGTAGCGCACAGTTGCAAATGGTAATGGAAAAAATAAATGATAAGATTCCTTTTGAAACTGACCCTTGGATATGTTAGATGATGCCAGGAATAAAAACAATATGGGTGCTAATAGGCATGACTTTGCAAATTGTTGACAAACCTCTAACCTTAGCTATGAAAATCATGGTGCTAACAATGTCCATCTGCTACCTTGCCACCCTGATCTTTCTCTGCATCATGTCGGGGTTTCCATGGGATTGCTTATGTAGCCTGAGCTCTTACCGTAGTGTTGGTATTCCTCCATGGACCTCTTGATCGGTTTCTTGTCTGGTGCCCTGTTGGTGCATAAATGTGTTGATGCACACACTCTTGCCTTGATCATTGTTATGTCTCTATATGATGTGGATGACGATATACAACAATTGTAGGAATCTGTTCTTTTTTCTTCAAATCTACAACACTTTGTGCCTTTGATTCAATGACCTTCTTTGCTTCCTGATTATGTCCTTCATGTAGTTTTCCTTCATCTCCTTCTATAGACTTTGCCTCTGATTCAACTTCAGACTCGACAATAACTTCTTTTCTAGCTTCCATGGGCCCATATTTCTTACTAAGAGACACATCCTGCAATATAATTTTGTTTTTCTTGTACCAAGTATTTAGAAACTTCTTTTTCACATTAATATTAATGGTACCCACTGATTCTGTCCAAGGATATCCCAAAACAATGTCTTCATTGCCCATATCTAGACCCTCAAAATATGAATGCAACACATATTTATCCATATTGAGCTTCAAATCTTTAAAAAGTTTAATATTTTCACCTGCAACCTGTGTGCTTTGAATATTCTTTGTCGGAACTTGTAATCTATTAATCAACTGAACATTGATAAAATTCTTCTGGAAACTAGAGTTAATAGAAACAATTACATTTTCTTTATGAATACAACCTTGAACCTGTAATAAAGATTTTCCATGTAAAAATAAACTCTCATTGCTCCCTTTATCAGCATGAGACCATTTATCTAAAAGGAAATTTTCAAGTGCTTCATCAGAAAGTTTCATCAATTATCTATAACTATGTGATTTCCACCAAATGGCCGCATCATGGTTTAATTGGCTCCCTACCCAATGTTTCCAATTCTCTTTCCAAAATGACTTCAAGTCTTTTAAGAATTCTTCAATACTAGCCCCATCATCTTTTCCAGTAAAAAATATCTTTCTTGGGAGAAATCTTCAAGAAAAACTAAGATTAAAAATAACTTACGGTAGAAAATCGCGTCTTTTTCCGGAAAAAACCCTGAAAACATGTTGAATTTAAAATGCTCATAACTTTACTTCCCGAATTCCATTTCGGCTGATTTGTTTTTTTAAATTGGGTATTTTCCCTAGAGGAATTCAAATATCCATTTTTTTGGTCAAATTCGGTTAAAAAATGTTTAGATCTGAACTTGAAGTGCGCCACCCTCTTTTTTCCTAGAAAACATATGCAAAACGAGCCAAAAAATTATCCCCTTCTTTGGCCAAGGAAAGTGCTCTGATACCAATTGTTAAGTACCTGAATAGATCTGTTGATAAATCTCAAAATAAACCCACAATATCAACAAGAATAAACCAAACCATTCACCAAAACACCGAACACAAGAATGTAGAAAAAACCCTTGAGGTAGGGTAATACCATATATTAATCCTTAATGAAGGATAACACTCCTCAATCAATGCTTGATACATTCACAATATTCTTCACTATGTTTCATTACCTTTCTTACACTTCTTTATATATCTCTCTCTATCTCCTAGAAACCTTCTAAAGAGCCTTCTCACATTTATTACATTTAACTACTATAGTGTGCCTTTATTAATATAGTGGGTCCACCATACATTGAATGACCACATTCTCATATATTAAATGACTTCTGCTAATAATACATAACCACATTCTCATTGGGTACCTCCCTAAGTACCCCATATTACCTCCCTAGGTATACTACATTATTGTTAAGTACCTGAATAGATATGCTGATAAATCTCAAAATAAACCCACAATATCAACAAGAATAAACCAAACCTTTCACCAAAACACTGAACACAAGAATGTAGACAAAACTCTTGAGGTAGGGTAACACCATTTATTAATCCTTAAGGAAATATAACACTCCTCAAGCAATGCTTGATACATTCACAATATCCTTCACTATGTTTCATTACATTGCTTACACTTCTTTATATAGCTCTATCTATCTCCTAGGAATCTTCTAGAGAGCCTTCTCACATTTATTACATTTAACTACCATAGTGGGCCTTTATTAATATAGTGGACCTAGTCCACCTTACATTGAATGACCACATTCTCATATATTAAATGACTTTCACTAATAATACATAACCACATTCTCATTGGGTACCTCCCTAGGTACCCCATATTACCTCCCTAGGTATACTACATAGTCTAGAGGTTGAAAATGAATGTTGTCATGTTAATTAACCAAGTTCAAACCTCGATGGGCATAGAGCCTTAAAAATTAATTTGTTGACCAATTTTAATGATGTTCCATCATCTCTCTTGTGCCATAAAAACATAGATCTATAGGATAATGTTGAGCAATGAAAACACATGGTGGAGAGAGGCTCTTCACATAAACACATTTCTTCCCAAGTGACTAAAGAAGATGTTTGGATTGTACAAACCAAAACAATCAAAACAATGTCATTCTTAGTATGGTGGTTATTCATATTGAAATTCCAAAGTGCCAATCCCATTTTTCTTAGTATATTAAGAAAGGTATAGAGACTGAAACTTTGAAGAGTTGTATAAGAAAGTGCATGTTGCCATTCGAGCAGACCCGTCAATCAAACACACTGAGAAACATGTCACTAAAATGCAGAAGCATTACTTGATAATGAAACTAACCTATGAAGAGATAAAGGCAAAATTTATTTGCTCGATTGAATTCTTTGAATTTCGGTGTTGATGAAGAGAATTATGAGTAAATTATTAAAGTTATTGGATCAACTATTTGTTTTTGCTTCCTTTTTGGCGAATTACATAACTTGCCAAAAAGGGGATGCTTGGTGGTGGAAGTCTTTGTGGAATATTAAGAATACTCTTAAACCAAATGTGTATATGTGGTTAGTTTTGAGAATTGAAATATTAACATAGGTATATGCCACTCTTTCAATGTGCATCTCAAGTTACATCAATATTTGAAAGCATAAAATTATGCTCAAAGGTTCAAAAATCCAAGATTTTGAATTATCGTATAATTGAATAATCAAGATGCTAGGGTCATTTACATGGTGTCATCCAAGAGAAATTATTTGTATGTGGCACAATGAGTAATTTATTTATGAGTACAATTCTTATCGTTCTTATCTCTAAAAATTGTAGGTGTTTATGGACTTTAATGTGGTAGTAAATTGGATAAGTAGCCATAATAGGATGGGGAACTTGATATTGCATCCTATACTAGAACAATTGAAAATAATGGAGACAATATTTCACATCATCTGAACTATCACCATGTCTATAGATATCTCAATATCATGGCATGTGGCTCATCAAATGAAGGATTTTAGATGGAACTCAATATAGGTGTTGTCATGGAGGTTTATGATGGATTCATCCATCCTGAAATCTTAATGACAAGCATCATATGATGAGTCACTTTTCTAAATTAGAGAAGTAGGTTACTCAAAAACTATTTTTCTAAATGTGATTTTAGCAATGCCAAATGTTGGTGAAGGAAGAACCTAACATATCGTACAACATGTGCGGGCGTGCCTACCTTAATTTTATGGGCAATGAATTTGGCCACCTTGTAATAGTTGAGTTTCCCAGCTGCAAGAACAATTTATCTTTCACTTATGTTCATCGTCAATAAGATATTCTTCATGACAGAGATGGTTTACACAATCAGCTACTTTCATTTGATCAGGAAATGATGAAGATGGAGTTACCGCTTGGTTTATTGAAGCTTTTCATTGTAAGGATGAGCTACTTTCTACTTTCTCTAAATTTCAACTTAGTTGTGATGGTTATTGCAATGGGATTATTTTCCACTGTCTTTATTATTTCTTTCATGCAGCCATAACAAGTACAAGCACATGCCATAGACATATTGCTTGATATCTCAGTTGTCAATCCACCAGAAACAAAATTGCAATCATACTGATAAGTTTTGGATTGTAACTGAACGTGTTTTTGAATTAAGCAATATAGATATCAGTATTAGTCTTGCAGATATTGTTCGTCTTCCAGCAATATAGATATCAGTATTAGTCTTGCAGATATGAATTTGTATGTCAATATGTGAAGTGTATGGTAGCGGAACGGTTTGCTTTAGAGGCCTTATATTTAAATTCCATTGGCATCGTCCTTTTATCATAGCAATTGTAAAAAATTAATGGGCAAAGAGGTCGATTTGTTTGTAGCCTCGGGCACCATGGGGAACATTGTCAGCGTTCTTTTTCATTGCGAGGTGAGGCTCAGTGAAGTGATATTTGGTTCAAACACCCACTTTTCAACATTCAGGAGGAGCCTAAGATCTGAGGTCTTCCTCGAAACAGTAGTTTCTCATAGCATAGCTCTTTCCACAACAACCTGCATTCGGTCCTTCTGTAGTAAATTATAGTGTCCCTCAACATTCCCTGGTAACATAATCCATATGGCTAGGCATGAATTCTACAGGTAGTCAATTTGATGGTAGAGAAATAAGGGTGGATTATCAATTTTCCTCTACATTAAATAAGAAACCAACCAACATTTCTACGAGAATAGAGGTTGGTCATAATTTATAACGATCATGGTGGGAACCAATTATAAAACTCCATATTTGTAACGAATGCCACTTGAGATACAAGTGCATAACAATAGGATTGTCTCGGGATACACTGGTCCACTTGCCATGAATCAGGTTTTTATTGACCCTTCAATGAATCTAGTCATCAACGAAGGAATTGCACCAGAGAATTCATGGGTGGAACCAGGACTAGAACCAGGGTAAGACTCAAAAGGGAGGATCTCATGGATGGCACGGAGGACCACCATGAAGAAAAGTATGTGGGAATTGTTAATACATTTGTGATCGACAAAACTCCCAAAAGCTTGTAAACGGTATGCAATTTAGGGATAATTGAAACAATATATATATGTAACAGACCCGACCCCCTAAGTACCTTTTAAGGGATGGGGTATTAAATTTTTGTTTCTCTTAACAACTTTGAGTCTTCTCTATCATAGCTCCCTCCTCTTCTGCTCGTCAATAGATTTCTAAGGTCGGTGATTTTGCTCAGAGTTGATCTCTTGAACGAAATTTATGACTTCCTGAAGTTCTTGGTTTTTCATAGACAACATCTCTCTTACTGTCACGTGGCATCCATGTAATGTTTTGTTGTTCGTGCCAACTGATGTGGCAACACCTAGGTCCTGACGTGGCACTATACTAGCCTACCATGGTGGAACCCCACTCAACTCGTCATCTTGTTAGTAATGGGCATCTTCCATCCTAATGGCATCCTACCCACCCTGTTGTATTCACAAACTTGTGGACGACGATCTTGCGGACTCATGGTCTATATTCATACTATTCATGAACCCGCCCCCAACACTTAGCTTATTTGTCCTTCACAGACTCACAAATTTGTGGACTCACTAATGCATAATTCTTTCGTTCATAAGTCTATCTGAAGAATCTCAACACTTAGCTACTTTTCCATCTACGCGGATGCACAGACTTGCGGACGCAAAATTTTATACATCCTCTTCATAAGTTCATCTGAAATCCTCAACACTTAGTTTTTTTTCCATATTCGTGGGCTCGCAGACTCATGAATGCATACTTCTTCCTTTCATAAGTCTGTCGAATAGTCTAAACAATTAGATTATTTTTCCATCTACGCGGACTCGTGGACTCATGGATTCTCATATGCATAATTATTTCCTTCATAAGTCCATCTGAAGAGTTGCAACACTTAGCCACTTTTCCATCTATGCGAACTCATGGACTCGTTGACTTGCGAGCATACAATTTTGCACCTCTCTTCCATAAGTCTTTCCGAGAAGTATCAACACTTAGATTATTTTGTGAGTTTTTTGGGTTTGAGGGTTGGCGGACTCCCGAACCCATTCATCTCACATTTCCAACCCTTAAACTCAACAGGGACCTACTCCCTATTACTTTGACCAATTACAGGCCTCCACATGGCTTCTTCATCCACGTAGGCTCGTGACATTAGTAAGGATGATGTCATCCATCCTCTCATCAATGTCTAAGGGATTTCACGTTGATCAATGACCGAGATCACATCCCAGATGTACTCTGATCAACAGTCGAGATCTCTCAAAATTTTGGTCTGACGTCCAAGGCTAAAATGAAGGTCTAAGACATAGTTCACCCAAGGGGTCTACTCTATGGCCCACCAAACAATTACCGATTTCCATCACATGCTAACACCTATCAACTTTTGGACACGTTCGTGTTCCAGGTCAGCATGGTACATCATGCTAACATTACCTCTCCTTCAAATATCGCTTAAACGAGACCACAATGATCTATAATAGATGTTAATCTCTGATTAACAATCCAGATTAACTCAGTTACATTCTCTATAGGTAGGGTAACCTGCCCCAATGGAGGGTCTGGATCTATTCACTTTGTCGATCCAACGGTTGTGATTCATTCGAGCTCAAAATATGGTTTTTCTTCCAATTCAAGACTTAGACAATTCAAGTATTTTTCTTTGGGATCTTTCCCTCACATTCAACTATTAACTTATAATCTTGGTTTCCATTCACAGATTTCCCCTCAAAATGAGGGATATATATATATATATATATATATATATATATATATATATATATATATATATATATATATATATATATATATATATATATATATATATATATATATATATATATATATCCCTTACATTCAACTATTAACTTATAATCTTGATTTAAAATTAAGTTCATTCGTTTATCTCAGAATATTATAGAATGCTTGTATTCAATTGTGCAGACCATGCACCATTATGGTCATCCTACCATCACTTAAACACAAGAGTTTGCAAATACAATAAGCATCATCACTATAAATCAAGTATATGTATAACGCAAATACAAGCATTCAATTTGCCAATACAATAAGCATCATCACTATAAATCAAATATATGTAAAACAAAAATACAAGCATTCAATCATGCATTTCAATTCAATTACAGAGAGTCTATGAAATACTTATCTATTACAATTGATAGATGCCCAACTCATTGTAGGTGTTCACCTTTCCACCCAACCATAGGCTCATATGCATTCACTTTTAGCATTCTGGCCATCCTCGTGCCAAGCCATGATACCACTAGAGAATCTCTCTTAGGTTCTTAGTAAGATTTGAAGGTTACTCTCCTTCACTCTACTCTTGGTATAGTTTTTCCATACACCCACCTATCTCATGCTTCTTCGAGGTTTGTTATATGCATTCCCAACATCAAGCTCGCAACCCTCTTAGCTCAGGTCAGGTTTTGTGTCTTTTATGCTCCAGCTCGAAACTCTTCTATGGGTTCTATGATCCTTCTATTGCGCGTACTAGTGTATTCCTTTCAACAGTTCTCTTCCAAAGAGGCCCAAACTCTCCTCTCATTCTCTCTCTGTGCATATCCAGGATGCACGCCTCCCTCTCGAAGGCTCTCCAACTGCCATTTTTATCCCCATGTCTCCCCATAACTCATGGGTCAATATAGATGCAGAAAATGGTACTTTGTTGTACATTTGGCTGGCAGTTTTTGTCATCCTAGATAGATTTCCCATACCTGCATTCATGGGGGTGGTTGGTTGTTCAACTACAAACCCCTCCTCATTAACTCGCTTGTCTTGATATCCAGGCTAAGGTAAATAATCTGAATGTTTCCAATTGATTCTTATGTAAGGTGGCTTGGGGCCCTTTAACTTAATAGAACCTCCCCTCATTCCTCTAGTGATATCATGGCTAGTACTTTAAGGCTTCACCCATTAGTCAATTTTCGACGTTTAAAATTAAACAATAATGCATTCACAATATTTTTCATCCATTGCATGGAAATCATAAATTATGATTAATTTCAAGCTGGGGGAAACAAGGGTGTTACAATCCCATCCCCCTTAAAGGAACAATGTCCTCCATGTTCTTCTTAGCTACACTTGCCATGACTTCATCTTCCAGTTTCTTCAACATCGTTTTCCTTTTCTTGGTCTAGTTCTTTCCCGAACTCTTGGAATTTAGCACATGCCTATAGCAATTTTCAACAACATGCATATTAATTATCATTTCATGCAAAACATTTTATTGTTGTTTAAATTAAAGTGGAATATTCACAAGTTGGCACGATTCTTATCTATACAGTTCATGGATCTACATACATATGGTTGTCTCATTAATTTGGCGCACTGCTTTCCTTGACATACCCATTGTGTGCATTATCGAAATAAGCATATTGCAAAAACTATTAGATTCTCTTCTTCCTTACGACCACTCACCCTCCAAGCCTAGGCTTAGGCATCCCCTTCTCTGCTATAAATTCCCTCAGGTGATCCATCTTTCCTTGCTAGGGATTTCTCGCACAAGAAGAATTTATAAGACCTCACCGAGTCTTATAGCTGAGGCGTCCCTCACACTTACTCTGTTGAAAGCGTCCCTTCGGCATGTGTCACCACAATACATCATTCTATGGGGCTCATGGCTTATCACGAGGTTCTCATGTCACAATAGTAGCATGTTTCCATGCTTTCCATATTTGACAGCCATCATCTGTCCTTCCCATATATATATATATATATATATATATATTCCTCTCACCCATATTGCATACATACAGAAATTCTGGATTTGCTTTAATTATTTTGATCGAAATTATTTCAAATATGTCACCCATAGATTTCAAGTTCCACGTTTCTATTTTCATGAATGTTCCATATAGGAACCAGACCCCACAAGCATGAGATTTCTTTCTCATGGTAGTTTGGCTCTTTCGTAACCAACGAGAATTGGTCTTCCATATGGGCTTACAACACAACCATGTCCAATACCCCTCCTTCCTGTAATTCATTTTTCACTCAGCTAAACAAATTGTTAGTTCCTCATGTACATACATATATTCTTTTGCACATCTCAATTCTATCACAAGCAATTCTTAGCTAGTGCAATCTAACAATTGCTCAGATTCCTTTGTTCAAGGAAATACTATTCCTTATTCATGTTTCATTTCAATATATTAGGCCCAATTACAAGCGATCCAAATATTAATTGTAGTTTAATTCAATGTGTCAATGCCCATGGCTGCATTCACACACAATGCACCCTTATATTAATTTTCAGATTATTACTTTTCTTATTAGTCACTTTGCCTTGGTGGGTTGAAACTCGGCCAACCTTTTACTACACAGTTGCTTTATACACATTTATTATTACAATGGGATTGTGTTTCTTGCTTCAACTGATCACGACCTCAATTCAACATACATGAAACTGAAATTTTCACATGAATTCATTCAAGCATTCTTTCTTCATTGGTAACCATGGTGCCAACATCCATGGCCACCCAATTTCTCTCTTTACCGTGCTACAACTTCGATAGAGTATTGGAAAGTCCTCCTTCCATAATGGTTAGTCCATTACTTTCCCTCTCATGCAAACATGAATTTCCTTAATGCATTACATCATTGTGCTATCTTTGAGCACTTTTGTTCCCAATCACTCCTTGATTGAGAAATGTATTCATGACATATATTTTTTCATGCGTTTTTCCAAGGATTTCAATCATCCTCAGCTATCAAAGGTTTACACTTCCATCATCCAGGTTCTTCTCCCTAAATCATACCCTACTTGGGTATCAATGGCATACAAAAACCATTCATATCACATGCATGCCATCAAAACATAGACTATTTTAGAAAGGGGTTATTATGCATAGCCCTTTTACCTCTCATGCCACATGGGCATGGAATCTGTTAGGATATGATCCTAACCCCTCTCCATGGGTCATTAGTTAGTACGATATTTTTTTTATTTAATAAAGGCCGACATTAGTTAATAAGTCCTAATAAATAAAGAAGAATAAGTCAATGTAAGAAGACCTAATGGAAGCTTTCACTTCTAGAAAGATATTCCTCTAGAAGTTTTCGTATAAGGTGGAATTAGTATAAATAAGAGTAGGAGGCATTGGATATTTTGTCTTCGAGATTATTGAAATAGAGATCTGCTCTACTGGAGGTTTCCCCCTTGAAGAGGAAAGTGAACATTGCTATCATAATAAATGTGTTCTTCTTGGTGATTATTCTGGTGTTATTCTAGTGTTCTTCTGATATTTTTCTAGATATATCATTATTATTCCGTTATTGCCTACTAGATATTTTGTGTTCTGCATAATATATTATATCAAGAATATTGCAAGTGGTATCAGATCTCTTTCCACGAAAAGACTTATGGGATAACGTTTTTTAGGGTAGAGACGTATTCCAACATCTTTAAGCTACAGATATTTATCGCCACGCACATAAACCCGCAGTCGGGGAGTCATACACGCAAGAAATACAAGTGGTTCTTAAGCGCACATATTTTGGCCACCCTTGTAACCCATGTTGGTACCCCTGTGAGTGGTAGCGCATTAGACAACACTTGTATACGGATCAGCCTAGGCATCATGAAGCCCTTCATAGACAAATCAATCGGTCACCTGACTGCTATAGTGTCACCGAGAACAACACTCGGAAAGTGACTCTCTAGTACCTGGGTAGTCGGCTAGTACAACTAAGGGTACGCTCTAGCCTCCTTAGTTGGTGCCCTGAGATATTAGGTCGAGTACTATTGTTCGACCCCGCATGTATATAAGAGAGCTATAGCACAGAGAAAACCCTTGATTGTAGATTCCCTGCAAACCATAACCCTTGGGAAAATAACAAAGAAATAAAATCTATTACAGTGCAACCTTAGCATTGGGGTTGTGAAATTACTACATCTTTTCTCCTGTTAAGAATTTCGACATTCTGCCCCTGCAATATTATTCAGTTCAGAGTATAAAAATAAAAATAAAAAGGGTTTGGGCCTGTTAGCACCCCTATTTGTGACCTATCCCATTGCATTCCTCTCTTCATTCTAATCACAGGGTACCCACCCTTATTTGTGACCTATCCCATTCCATTCCTCTCTTCATTATGATCTCAGTGGTACCCTTCAATTTTAAGCCTTCCTCTCTTATTACAATCATGAGTATCATAAACTTTCTCATGTGTTCATACCTCTTTACCTCTCCCGAGAGGTCTAGCAACAGTCCACAAGACTCGTTTTTAATTTCTTAATTGGGTTATTCTCCAACAACCATTTTATTCATTCACTATAGGTCAAATGAAACTGACCTTACACATTTTCCATCTTTCCTCTAATCGTGAGGGATCATACACATATATAGGGTTTAATCTTTTATTAAAGAATTAATTATTACTGCTACGGATTCGATCAATCCATACCAATTTCCTTTAAGCACAAGGAATTTTTTGTAAGAATCTTAACCCTTATATAATTAGTCATCTTAATTACAAGATACTCTTCATGCCCTAGATGATAGAAATTATTATACTTAACAAAACAACCCAACTCATGTCCCTTGTCTAGACTCGGGCAGCTTCATAGCAGAATTTCTACCATCGCTGCCATTTTCATTCAGGTTTAACAAATAACGTCTATCGGAACATTCCTACTTGTGTAATAGTAGTCATCAATTTGACAAAGGGACAATATAGTTTCCCTTGTTGTAATTCAGCTAGGGTTTCCAAGGTGAAATTTCAATCTATTGTCCTCGATCCTCAAGGGACTCGTGCAGATAAAGAACAATACTTTAAAGGTAGAAACACCTTTCAACATGCTCCTCTAAATTTTGATATACTAGTCCTATGACTAATCTCTGGCCCATCCAAACCTAGCGTTGTAGCCTGCTCTAATACCACTTTGTAACATACCCAACCCCATAAGTACCTTTTAAGGGATGGGGTATTAAATTTTTGCTTCTCTTAACAACCTTGAGTCTTCTCTATCATACCTCCCTCCTCTTCTTCTCGTTAAGATATTTCCAAGGTCGATAATTTCACTAAGAGTTGATCTCTAGAAAAAAATCTATGACGTCCCAAAGTTCTTGGTTTTTCATAGACAACATTTCTATTATTGTCATGTGGCATACACATAACGTTTCGTTGTTCATGTTAGCTGACGTGGCAACACCTGGGTCCTGACGTGACACTAGCCTAGCTTTCCATGGTGGAACCCCACTCATCTCGCCATCCTATTAGTAATGGACATATGTCATCCCAATGGCGTCCTAGCCACCCTGTTGTATTCATGGACTCGCGGTCGACGATCTTGTGGACTCATGGTCTATATTCATACTCTTCATGAACCCGCCCCCAACACTTAGCTTGTTTTTCCTTCTCGGACTCACGAACTCATGGACTCATGAATGCATAATCCTTCCCTTCATAATTTCATCTGAAGAATATCAACACTTAGCCACTTTTCCATCTATCCGGACTCGTGGAATCATGGATGTACAATTATGTACCTCCTCTTCATAAGTTCGTTCGAAAGCCTCAACATTTAGTCATTTTTCCTTCTACGTGGGCTCATGGACTCACGGACTCATGGACTCACGAATGCATAATTCGTCCTTTCATAAGTCCGCCCAACAGTCTCAACACTTAGATTATTTTTCCTTTTACGCGAACTCACGAACTCTCGGATGGATAATTCTTTCCTTTATAAGTATGTCCAAAGAGTCTCAACACTTATCCACTTTTCCATATACGCGGACTCGTGGACTTGTGGATGTACAATTCTACACCTCTCCTCCATAAGTTCGTCTGAGAAGTATCAACACAGATTATTTTGTGAGTTTTTCAGGTTTGTGGGTTGGCAGACTCGCAGACCCATTCATCTCACATTTCCAACCCTTAAATTCGACAAGGACCCATTTCCTATTACTTTGACCAATTATAGGCCTCCACGTGGCTTCCTCGTCCACGTAGGCTCGTGGCATCAGCATAATGTTAGCATGATGTCATCCCTCCTCTCGTCAACGTCTAAGGGATTCCACGTTGATCAACGACCAAGATCACATCCCAGATGTACTTTGATCAATGGTCAAGATCTTTCAAAATTTTGGTTCGATGTCTAAGGATAAAATGGAGGTCTAAGACATAGTTCACCCAAGGGGATTGCACTATGGCCCACCAGAAAATTACCAGTTTCCATTCACAGGATGGAACCTATCAACTTCTAGACACATTGGCATTGCAGGTCAGCATGGTACGTCATGTTGACGTTACCTCTCCTTCAAATATCGCTTAAATGAGACCACAATGATCTATAACAGATGTTAATCCCCGATTGATGGTCCATATTAACTCATTTACATTCTCTACAGGTAGGGTAACCTATCCCGATGGAGGGTCTGGATCTATTTTCTCTTCCGATCCAACATTTTTTATTCCTTCGACCTCAAAACATGGTTTTTCTTCCAATTTAGGACTTAGACAATTCAAGGATTCTTCTTTGGGATATTTCCCTTACATTCAACTATTAACTTATAATCCTGGTTTAAAATTAAGTTCATTATTTTATCTCAGAACATTATAGAATGCTTGTATTCAATTGTGCATGCCATGCACCGTTCCGGTCATCCTATCGTCACTTAAACACATGACTTTGCAAATACAACAAGCATCATCACTATAAATCAAGTATGTATATGTATAGCACAAGTACAAGCATTCAATCATGCATTTCAATTCAATTACACAGAGTCTATGAAATACTTATCTATTACAGTTGATAGTCGACCAATTGATTGTGGGTGTTCGCTTTTCCATCCAACTGTATGCTCATATGCATTCACTTTTAACATTCTGGCGATCCCCATGCCAAGCCATGATACCACTAAGGAATCTCTCTCATGTTCTCAGTAAGATTTGAAGGTTACTCTCCTTTACTCTACTCTTGGTAGAGATTTTCCATACCCCCACCTATCCCAATCCTCTTTGAGGTTTGTCAGATGCCTTCCCATCATCAAGCGCGCGGCCTGCTTAGTGCAGGTTGGGTTTCGGGTCTTTTATGCTCCAACTCAGAACTCTTCTATGGGTTCTTTGATCCCTCTATTGCATGCATTAGTGTATTCCTTTTAGCGGTTCTCTTTCATAGAGTCCCAAACTCTACTTTTGTTCTCTCTCTATGCATATCCAGACCGCACACCTCCCTCCCAAAGGCTCTCCAACTGCCCTTTTTCTCCCCATGTCCCCCCGAAACTCGTGGGTCAATCTAGCTGCAAAAAATGGTACTTTGTTGTACCTTCGGTTAGCAGTTTCTGTCATCTTGGCTAGATTTCCCATACCTGCATTCATGGGGGTGGTCGGTTGTTCAACTACCAACCCCTCCTCATTAAATGACTTTTCTTGATATCTAGGCTAAGGGAAATAATATGAATGTTTCCAATTAATGATTTTGTAAGGTGGCTTGGGGTCCTTTAACTTAATAAAACCTCCCCTCATTCCTCTAGTAATATCATGGTCATTACTTTAAACATTCACCCATCATTCAATTGTTGACGTTTAAAATCAAACAATGATACATTTACAATATTTTCCATCCATTGCATGACAATCATAAATTGTGATTAATTGCAGGTTGGGGGAAACATGGGTGTTACATTATAATGCAAGACCTTACTAATAGCATAGAGAGAACCAATGATTCTATATGATATCAATTCTAACATAGTGAATATTAATGATGTCTATTGATGAATTGCAAAGACTTTATAAAGTGTTTGGTAGAAGATATGAAGTTATTTAGGAACCCTCCAAAAACACAAAGTATAGTCTAGCAAATTGACATGTGGATAAAGACAATAACGAGATTCTCCATTCACTTCTATTTTAAAACTTTACAAATTCATCAAATGAAGGAGGTTCTAGCCCATACAGGCTTTAATACATTCATAATTGATAGAACTTCCTATCAAAGACTATTTAACAAGCAACATGCAGCCAGCTAAGGGAGACTTTTTTTTTGAGAGAGGTATGCAAGGAGCCTTGTGAGTTTCATTTTTCTTATATCATTTATGCTCAATTCACTTTATTCTTAGAGATTTGATGATCTATTGATAGCAGGAGCGTCCTGCAAAGTAGCAAGAAGAATGAAGCGAGGCTGATTTTTACTTATGTTCATGAGGTAATTGTTTATTTTCTAAGTCGGTTGTGTTAAAGGTCTAAATTTTTCAGTGCTAATCAATTTTGTTTTATGCAGATAGCAGCCTTGTGTTTCACTATCAATGTTATGTTCATTGTGTGACTTAGTTTCTTCTTCCTCTTCTTTTTATGCTTGGTTATTCTATTGTATGATGATAAATTCTATCTAGAATAGTTAGAGATAATGTGCGTCTGAATTCTCACATGGATTCGAAAGAATAAAAAAATCTATGAAAATGTATGCGAATATATATTTTAATGAAAATCAAACTTTTTGGCTATGGAAATAATTTCTTTTATTTTTCTGGTTTATTTCTTTAAATACAATATTCAAAAACACAAAAATACCTAAACAATGTAAATGTAAATTTATTTCCTTTCTTTAAATAGTTTTCTATGTAAATATTTTATTTCCAATATTCAAAAGAATATTTATATATAAAAAAAAAATCATTGCATTTATTTAGCTTGCAGTTTCTCTCACTAAGATAAAAACCATGTAATTTATTTTACTTCTTTAAACTAATTTTAATCATTTTTTTTCTTTATTTTATTTAGTTCAACTTTTGTTTGATTAACTACAACATTTAAAAGAAAATAAAGATTTCAATTTATCATAGGGTATTTTATTAGTATCATTAACTTAATCAACTCTACCTAGTCTCTTTTTAACTATTTTTATTTATTATTAGCATTATTAATTTAACTCTACCTAGTCCAAAGTGTTTTTTTTTCAAGGCTTTAAACTTAGGGTCACATTCCCACCTCTTCCCACCTAGTCTCATAGAAGGTTGAGATGTTGGTATTGAAACCTCATAGTTTTGAAATCAACAATTGGGAATGTCAATGAAAAATACAAAGTAGGGTAGATACAAATATCATTGATGGAATAATCACATAGCTTTTCATTGTTGTTAGTCATCCTAGTACATGTCAAAATCACCACCACTATCACTGTTAGGACTACTAAGTCAAACTGTCTTGTGTAATAGTTTTGTTAGGACTCTTAAGTCTCTGACTGACATTTGTTTCCATAATTGGTGTTTGAATACTTGAATGTTATAAATTGTCAATTGGTATTATTTCCTTGAGTATGTTGTCAATAATTCACTAGTACAACTGGCTTAAAACATAGTTATACTTGAATGTAAATCTTGTATTATCTATTATTTGCCAGCGGTTATAAGTCTGGTCATTCTTTGTTGTCTCAAATATAAACTCCTAAGGCTAAGACACGATCACTTATAGTGCATAATAGAAATTGAAGGTTGAAACATCACTTAATGAAAGATGGAACTCCACAACATGCTCCATGACTCAAAAACAATATTTTCAATCTTGATTTTTTTAGTTGAGAATTAGATTTCATGCTTGTTGGAAAGGATAATTTCCATTAAAAAGAGAAATAGAACAACAAGTGCAGAGATCACTCATTCCAGAACTTCCTCGTGTACACTGCTCAACTCAAAACAATTCTTATGCTAAATAGAAAGTTCATATAAATTCAAACCTTAAAATTCAAATAATAGAAGAGAAGTACTTGAGATCATTTGTATGCATTACTCTCTAAATTCCATCTTCCTTAAGTTGCATAAGGTTTTGTTATGCAACGTGTACATCATTGAATTATGTTGAGGGACTTTGTGTTACAATTTACAAAGTGATGCAAGTTATGACTGCATAAAGGAATATGTCTCCAAGTTTTTGGAATCTTTTAGGAATATAACTGGAGTGCTTAGCTTATTTTTAGAAATATATTTAATAAAAGGTGGAATGAAATCCAAAAGAATTTCCTTAAAATTATGACAGGCACAAATCCCTAAGGCACTCCACCTTTGATAAAAGTCCAGACTAGATTGCAAGAAAGAGTTATGGACCTAAAGAAAGGAGGGTTGGTGTACCTTATCTACAAATAGAAGAGGAAGCAAACTCAAGAGTCCTTCTATTTTGAGCATTCTAACTCTGGCTTATTTTTTATCGTGAGCTTTTATAAAAATTGTTAGTAGGGTAATCCAAGTCTCTTATATCCCAGTCTTTCTATTTCCATGAGAATCTAAGGCCTGGATAACTCTTGCTTTGATATTAATTTCCCCTATAAAAAAGGAAAACAAAAAATAGTATATATATATATATATATATAATTCCAAAATCTTCTTGAACACATGCACCCACATTGAATATTCCATTAGCTAAATATCAACATCTCTACAACCATTGAGAATAATACTTGTGCACTTTGTTTCTTGTACCCAAAAACAACTCAGAGAAGCATATACAACTTTGTTTCAAGGGTATACTGGCAATGTATAGAATTTGTTGTTGGAAGCATTACTAAAAAAAAGGATGATCCTTTGTGTAGGCATCTTGGAAGGAACTGAAAACCACTATTATAAATTTTGATCAATTCCTACCACTGACAACACAGAGTTAAGTCCAACAAAGGCACAATTCAACTTGATACGTAAAAATCACCATTCAAGTGAATATAGTTGTTTGTTGTCAAGTTTGTTGGTGTTGTTTTTGGTTTACGGATTTGATTTGGGTTAGGCAGTTTGCATGGCAATTTCAATAACATACAAGCAATCTGGTGGGTGGATCCTTCTATAGCCCACTGTTAAGAGCTTCAACTACTAAAATGATATTCCTAAATTAGATGGAACTAGATGTGTTTGAAGTGGATGTACCTACTATATCTACACAAAACACATGAAGAGTGCATAGCATACTGATCGGTTAACAAACTTATAGAGCCCTGACTACTAAAATGATATTCCTAGATTAGATGGAACTAGATGTGTTTGAAGTGGATGTACCTACTATGTCTACACAAAACACATGAAGAGTACATAACATATTGATCGGTTAACACACTTATAGAGCCCTGAAAGATGACGGGTGGAACTTATTATTTTCAAAACATGAGGTTGATTTGGACTTGTTGTAACTACTCTAGGTCAGACTCTATTTCCATAAGGAGGTGGCCTAGAGCTTCCTCCCTTGGAGAAAGTCCTAGGGGCCTTCCCCATGAATCCAGGATTTTGTGGAATGGTTGACCTCATACCTTTGTTTAAGCTCATATTCCCCTCCGCGTAATGAGCATTTTCAATTGCTTCAGCTATTGACGATGGTTTCCACATCTGTACCATGGCCCTTATCTTAGGGTTTAACCCATACACAAAACTTTATGTTTGTCGTTGATCGGTAATTATGTACGAGACATATTTTACTAACTCCATGAACCTGATCTTGTACTCTTCCATGGTCATGTTTCCCTGAACTAGAGCATGAAATGCTCCTACCTGTTGTTCCTCGTAGTACGCAGGAAAATATTTCCTCCAGAACCTTTCCTCAAAAATCTCCCATGAGACGGTGTCTGGGGTAAGGTGCAACTGCCTCTCCAGGTTACCCCACCAGTTCAAGGCACTATCCCTCAACTGAAAGATTGATATATTTTCCTTTGATGTGGAATCATAGTCTCTTAAAGAGAAACATTGTGTCATTCCTTCCAACCATGCCTCTGCACGTTCACTTGCACGACCCCCAGCAAACTCTAGGAGTTTTATTTTCTCCAATTCTCTAGTGATGTCCCCTGGTGGAGGCCCTCCCTCTGAGTCCCTCGATGCTTCAAGGTTACCCACTCCAGATGGTGGGGGTTACACTTTGATATATGTTGACTGGCATCCCTTTAATGTCTCATTAATAGCCTCTAAGGAGTGCAAAATGAGAGCTAATTCGGGAGATGGTGGTGGTGGCAGCACCGACGTTGGTGGGCCTTGCGATGATGCCCCTCGGCTTCAATTTCCTTGAGTTCTAATCATATTTTATAGTTGAATCTACATTCAACCAATTTCTTATTAGAAAAGGTTTTAAGGCATTCAACGTTTCACTCAACTTATACATGAAAAAGCATGGTTTTAGGCATAATTTTTTTATACTTGTCTGTAAACAGACATTAATCCAATAAGGTAAGTGGCTTAGGTCAGGGTTAAAGTATCTAAGATTGGTAACTTGTTTGGTTAATTTGCTAACCCTCTTGCCTTGCTAGGTATGATAGCGTTGTGGGGCACTCGTCAATTAGTCTAACTCACATCAAAACCTTGAGTCTCGTGTGAGTCTCGCCCACTTGGTCTAACCCTCAACAACTACAAGAAAAAGACATTTTTTCTTATCAAGACCAAAAGTAATGAAATAATGTAACAGGGGCATGGAGATAATAATGTGAAACAATACTTTAGTTATAAGAGGGTAAAGCCCAAACTCTACATAACAGGGGAGACTATATTTAATGATTTTGAAAACATAAACTTTCTCAACTTGAAATCATTTTTTATTTCATTGCTTATTACATCAAATCTCGTATTCATAAATATAGAATAACTAGCCAACAAAATACATGTTTTCTAATATAGCTTTGTAAAAATCCAACTCAAAATACTTAAAAAATTGTTAAGCTAAACATTGTTTGATGTAATAAATGGATTCAAAATTACTAGAAATCCTACCACCCCAAAAGACAAGTTACATATACAATTCATTATTCCAACAATGTAAAATCAAAAATAATATTTAATATAAAAAATAAAAATAAAAAATAATATTTAATATAAAAAATAAAAATCAAAAATCAAAATTTTACCCCAATTCACCATTTAGAAAGAAGTAAAAGCTTACCTCTAGTTACCATTTTAATATATTT
>ML799746.1:213688-245338 GCA_009831015.1 Picea engelmannii | reverse complement strand
TATATATATATATATATATATATATATATATATATATATATATATATATATAAAACAAAAAATAAAATAATAAATAAAACAAAGAAAAATATAAAATTATATATATAAACAAACCTAATCCACACCTAGAGACAACGGGTCTCGCATGAAGCCCATGCGGCCCTTCCTCATTGTCTCCATCTCCAACCCTAGCGAGCCCTTCTTTGTTCCATTCCCTCCCCTTTTCCTTTTTACTGGGTTTTCTCCTCTGTGAGGCCCTTGGCTTGAATCAGCCCGGCAATGTCGTAGCTTCAAACCATGGAATGTAGTTTGGCAGTATGGGGCATGGTTTTGTGAATCTAGCACTCGAGATTAACTAGGGTTCGAATCCCACAGGTTTGCTTGCATGGAGCCTAATTCCACAAATTCATCAAGGGAGGATCCCACAAGGGGGAGAATAGCATGGCTATGCACATTGCACCCAAGCTAGTGCCCAAGTCGACACCAAGTGCATAGCTCTGTGAGAAGAGAGCCCCGCGTTCATAGAAGACAAATTCATGGGATTATTCATTGAACCATCAAGAATCCCACTAGGGTTCGAGTAGCCTCCAAGCATAGATGAATCAAAGCTTCCCAACCCATGATGGCTAAAACCTTGATGCGCGGTTAGTGATGGACCTGCGGGCGCTTGGAATAAGTGTTTTATTTGGCTCTTGAAACTGGGAGAGGATGCGTAGTGTATTTCCCCTTTGTGGGCCTCTTCCTCGTGGCTTGTGGGCTTGATGCTTGGTATTATATATCTCGGGCTTTAATATGTGTTGTGTTTGACTTGTGGCTCAAGATTAGTAGCAATGGTAGTGCATCTAAATCCAGATCAGATGGTTGCATGTTCGCAAATGGGCGATAGATTTAGCATATTCTCACAATTCGTCAAGGGATATCCCCGACCCCCTGGTTACGATCGCTTGACTCTTGAAGTGGTAAATCTGGACCTTTTAATTCATTTTTTTTTCCGTGTTTTGTATGTTCTTTTTTTTAGTATTTTTTAGGGCTAAATATTTTGTTAGGGCTTTCGTGATGACTCAACTGTGAATAAATGCCATTTAGAAGGGTTGTGCACCCATCATTTAGAGGTTTCCCTAACTTTTGTTCTTATTTTGGAGGACATATTTCGTTTTAGAGGGTTGAAAGTAGAGCGAAAGCTGTGAAAATAATTCCAAAATTTAGTTCACGTTTAGGGTAATAGATGTGCTTGAAGGGATTCAATGTTGGATCCTTGGAAAATAGAGGGTTTTAGCTTCCTTTGTTTGTTACAAGTTTGGGTCTATCTTATTTGTAGACGTAATAACTCCATAGTAATTGAACTCATGACCAATGATCTAATGGGAACTCTGGGGAATCTTTAATTAATGTTTTTTTTTCAAATGAAACACTGAAAATTGCAGAAAACTAGGAAGATTGATAAAAAAATCCCACAATACACTGTAGCTCAATTGCGTCCCAACTGTATAGCTTAAAACCAGTGGATTTATAATGAGTTTCAGCAGCAATATAAACCGATAATTTTGTTGGAAAATACAGAACTATAGAATATGCATAAAACGGATAGAGAGAAATCTTAAAGCTGCAATGGACAACACAAATAAGTTCTGGAAATTTATCCCTTTCTTCTCTAACTCTTTTGGCCTAATTTTCTTTGCCTTTTTGTTCTTTTAGGAGTGTTTACCCAACTCATTTTGCAGGACTATAGAGCTGATAAGATCCAATATTTTCTCCTTTTATTCTTACAGGTGTGCATATTTTGTTGGGGTTTTGTTTGGTTTCCTTTTGTATATAGTAATTAGTACATATACATTTCATAATATTTTGTTTATTTTACAATATTTATGAATCTAACTCTGTTAATTTTCTGTCTACGCATGTGAATAATAGTACAGGTGGTTGGAACATGGTTCTTCTGGGTAGTCTTCATAGGTTTTATGGGTTGTAAATAAAGAGTTTCTAGGTTGTAGGTTAGGGGTTTGGGAACAGATTGTATAGTTATGTGGGTGGTCAATCCCAGGTTTCAATTTTGAAACCGAGCTCTAATAGCATTTGTAACAGCCATAATGGATTTAAAAGTAGAGTAAATCTATAACTTGAAAATTTCTTGAATTTTAATACAAAATAATAATTTCATAATTACCTCTTACCTCTTGAAGAAGAAGGGTGTCCTATTGAAATTGCTTGCTAAAAGTGATTTCTTGAATGCTTGCTTGAAACTAAATATTTACCTCCCAGCCAACTAAGAATAGCCTCTCCAGCTACCTAGCTCTAGGAATCCTTGTGGTTTCCTGGCCCCCGATCCCAAAGTTCCCAGCAACAACAGTGTCCTTGTAAAATCTCCCCAAAACAATCTTTGTCCTCCAATTTCCTCTTTCTTCCCCTCTCTTTCATAATTTCTTTAGTGCCTTCTTCTTCACCAATTTTTCCCAAAAACCAAAAGACCCCCTCCAAGTCTTCTCCCCTCTCCCTTATCCTCCTCTCTCGAATCATTCCCCCTCATTCAATTCCCCAACTTCCTTATCCCCTCATTAATTCCCCAAAAACCTTATCCCCCTCATTAATTACTTTGCCTACCTTTTTAATAATAAAATAATAAAAAGACTCATTGAATTTATTTTAATAATTAATTAAATTTGAATTAACAACTATGATAAATAAATAATCAAATTGGGTTGTTACAGTACTCATTTCATTTACAACTTTTCCATGTTGTTGATGTTGTTCAGTGTGTTAACCATAGTTTCCACATCTTCTTGATTTCTTTCAATAGGAATTGCTTGAGGACTCTGGCTATCCCCTTCCTCCTATCCAAATAAAAATGTATTTGCAAATGAAACATTGTAACCCACATAAATCATATCATTTATGAACATTTGATTAGGTTCGAACCCTTTGAGTTCATCTATGAGCTTTAAATTGAATTGGTTGAATTGAACCGAAAATTCATAAATGTTTGTAATACTTTTCAATAACATTTCTCCAATCCTCCAAGGCAAAGGGATAAGTTACCTTTTCCTTTTCTCAAGGAAGAAATGAGCCCATAATCTATATTGTTTGCACACTTCTGCTGCAAACATCTTATCTAATACATAATATGGAAGGTATGAAGGTATTTCTTTGGAACAATAAACCATGATAATGCTAAAATGTTCCATTGCTTCAGAACTTCCTCTTTTATCTAGAAATGTTGTTTCTTCTAAAGAAAATCTTGAAGTACTTGGTCCAAAAATGATCTTCTTAAAAGGAGAAACAAATGAATTATGAACTTTTTGTTTGACAACACAGGTATTACAATAGAGGACGAACACCTTCAGTAACCACTCACACAACCAGATCAAAGATCAACACACCGATGTTTTGACGTGGTAAAACCCCTATGGGGAAACATCCATGTCCCCAGCCAATGCGGCCACTTGGAGCAGTTTATTAATGCAAAAGAAAAAAAATTATAGAGAGATTTTACAAAAGATTTTCTCACAATCGATCATTGGCAAATGACCCTCCATGCTCTTTAAATAGAGATCATGGACCAATTGGGTGTTAAGGCATGGATCAATGGTCGTTAAGATCGAGGAGAGTATGAACTGTCAGATCACTCTATGTCGGGAACATATCGTGACCGTCGGATTTCCTAACTACAAATGCATACTAATGCATACTAAAGAAACACACTTTTACCTAACGACACAATAGACCAAGTAGATCTTAAGTAACTCCTAAGTGTCAAAATATCCTAACATCCGCCCTTAAGAACAACTTGGGATAGGATTGAAGGATTTACAATGTTGACACAATAGGAGAAGGAAGAAGGCATTAGAGCCTATCCCCCCTTAATGACAACTTTGTAAACTCGTAACATAGATCAAAGTTTGGAAAACGTTGCTTCTGTAAGAGACTTTGTGCAAATGTCTGCAACTTGATCTTTTGTAGGGAAAAAGAGCACTTCGATAACTTGATCATAAATGAGTTTTCTGATGAAGTGCATGTGTAGCTCGATGTGTTTGCTATGCTAATGTTGAACTAGGTATTTGACAAGCTTGATGGCACTCTGATTGTCGCACTAAAGGTTGGTCGGATGTTGCTTCTGGAATCCAAACTTTGAAAGGATCTATTGAAGCCACAAGGCTTCCTGACTGGCATTTACTATTGCTTGGTACTCTGCTTATGCTGAATAAAGTGCAATAGCATGTTGTTTCTTACAGGACCAAGTGACGGGTCATGAACCAAGGCTCAAAACATAACCTGCAGTAGACTTTTGATCATCAGGGTCGTCGGCCCAATCTGAATCAGTGAAACCAACCAATAAGGGAGTCCCCCTTGAATTGTAATGTATCCTGAACTGAACTATACCACAGACGTAGCGAAGTATCCTTTTAGTTGCTTTCCAATGTATTTCATGGGGTGTTTTTATATATCGGGAAACAAGACCAACATCAAAGGAAATATCAAGACAGGTATGAGTCAAGTATAAGAGGCTACCAACTAATTGACGGTACAGGGTCGCATCAACTTCGAGAGAAGTACAGGTGGCAGTAAGCTTGACTCCTGACTAGAAGGGAGAAGGGGTTGGTTTACAATCATCCATGTGAAATTGACGAAGAAGGTCACAAGCATACTTAGACTGGGAAAGAAAAAATCCTTCATTGGTTTGCAAAACTTGGAGGCCAAGGAAATAGTGCAAAAAGACTAAGTTTGTCATTTCAAATTTCTTCTTAAGTTTGGCTTTCACATGGTTTAAAAGTTTTGAGTCACTACCAATAAGGATAAGGTCATCAACATAAAGGACAAGGATTATGAGATGGATTCCTACTTTCTTGGTATAGACATTAGGATTAGAATGGCATCTAGAGAATCCAGTGGCAATAAGAAATATGTCCATTTTGGCATACCAAGCTCAGGGAGCTTGCTTGAGACCATAAAGAGATTTCTTAAGGCGACAAACAAGGCTAGATTCATTTTGGACATAGCGAGGAGGTTGTTCCATGTAGATTTCTTCTTGTAAATATCCATGCAAGAAGGTGGATTTAACATCCATCTAATCAACCTCCCATTTATGTGAGGTAGAAAGGGCAAGAACAAGGCAGATGGAATTCATTTTGGATACAAGGGAAAAGGTTTCATTATAGTCAATTCCTTCAACTTGGTAAAAAAGTTTGGAAACTAACTGAGCCTTGTGTCTTTCAACACTTCCATCTGATGCATACTGAGTTTTGTAGACCCATTTACATCTAACAAGTTTTATTCCTTTTAGAAGAGGTACAAGATCCCAAGTATCATTTTCCATTAAATAACGATACACTTCATTCATTGTTGTATCCCAATCTGGATGACCTGAACTTCTGCAAATGTCTCTGGATCATGAGTTTCTGAAACTTGAGCCAAAAGAGAAGAGGCTCGTTGGAACTGTGAACGTGTCTGACATTGATCTGAAGGATCACCGATAAGATCACCAAATACTTCTCATGTTGAACTGACCCATATAGGAAGAAGTGGAGTTGGTGCTCGTTCAGGTTCAAAGGACTCATCTGGAGGAAGATGAGCAGGAGGAGGTGGATTTTCATCCTCATTGTTATCATCTAAAGAAGAAATCATAATAGACGAAGGCACAAACATCGAAGATGGCTCGCAGGTCGAAGAAGGCACAACTGTCAAATTAGGCTCGTAGGCCAAAGAAGGCACAAACGTCGAATTAGACTCACAGGCCAAGATATTTTCATCAAATTTAACATCTCTTCTAATAATAATTTCATTACAATGTGGTTGAAGAAGTCTATAACCTTTGGCATCTTTAGAATAACCAACAAATATACACTTCTCACTTTTAGGATGCAATTCTTTCCTTTTCTCATCAGGAATGTGAGCCCATGCTATATTGCCAAATACATGGAAGTGACTTACATCTGGTTTAATTTTAGTCCAAGCTTCTTTCGGTGTTATATTTTTAAGAGTCTTTGTGGGAGTGCGATTTACTATGTAATTTGCACAGTTGATTGCTTCCGCCCAATACTTTAGACTTAATCCCTTAGATTGGATAATATAATTAGTCATTTCTTTTAATGTGCATATCTTTCTCTCAGCAACACCATTTTGTTGTGGTGTATATGGAATAGTGTGTTGCATTTGGGTGCCCTGTGTAGTGCAGTAACTTGTAAAATTATTGTTCACATATTTGCCTCCATTATTTGTTCTTAACCTTTGAATTTGATGTCCAGATTTCTTTTCTACAAGGGCCTTGTAGGCCAAAAACTTGTCAAAAACATTTCTCTTAAGTTTTAAGAAGTAAACCCAAGTATGTCTAGAAAAGTCATCTATGAAAGTTAAGAAATACTTGCACCCAGAAAAAGAAAGAGAAGAAAGTGGACCACACAAATCACTGTGAACAAGATGCAAAGAGCCCAAGGTGTGCCAAGAGGCACATTTTTTAAAATTGTCCCGATGATGTTTGTCGAAAACACAACCGACACAAACACCATCTCTGCATGAAACAAGAGGAAGACTAGTCACCATCTATTGATTACATAGTTGTTGCAATGAGCGATAGTTTAGATGACCAAACCGCTCATGCCAAAGTTTTCTCAAGTCATCTCTATGAGAAACAAAAATTGATGAAAAAGATGATGACCCAAAGTTTTCAAACTTGTACAACTTGGTAATATCATCAACAATTCCAGTTGCAAGAATGTGGTTAGGATATTTTAGATCCTTGATTACAACTTGGTGAGGTGAAAACTCTACGGTTTTACCTTCACCTGATTGAGTGATCTGATATACTGATAGAAGGTTACAATAAAGACTTGGAACACATAATACATCACTGAAATGACCATTTTCTACTTGAACTGTTCCAGATCCTTCAACACTAAGAGATCTATCATCACCAACAAATATTTTATTTGTGTTACATTCATTTAGAGAAGAAAATATGTCTCTATCCTTAGCCATATGATAAGATGCTCCAGAATCAATAAGTCACTCATCAGAAGAAGAAGTAGAAGTTGTATTGAAGGTGAAACCAGAACAGAAAGTGCATGTCCATGAGAAGAAGAAGAATCAATGTTGATGTTGTGATTCTTCATCGTTTCTTCTAAAGATACCATATTCTTGAAACATTTGGACTCATCATGACCATCTCTATCACAAAAGTTGCAATGTATGTCTGTCTTCTTATTTTTATATTTTTCTCCTTTGTCACCATTAAGAGTTGAAGTTGTCTTAGTGGGTTTGGGACCCTTATATTGTTTGTTGTTTTGGCGAGGATGTTGCTTCTTTGGATTCTTGGGTTTATCTTTCTGATAGACGAATAAGGCTTTGTTGTAGGTACCTGCAGTGTTGATCACTCCAAGTTTTACAAGCTTATCTTGCTCTCTAATCAAAGCATCACAAAAGTTCTCAAGAGTGGGTTTTACATAAGTTGTCTCTAGAGCCTCTTGCATGGCATAAAAGGTAGATACAAACACAAAATATGCACTACCTAGCTTAGAAATAATAAGATAGATGCAACGATCTTCTTCTATCTTTATCTTACATTCTTCACATAAAGTTCTGAGTGTTTTAAACTTAGATAGTTAGTCTTCAATACAAGAAAAATCACTTGGATTTAAAGTTAGTACTTGATTTTCTAACTATTTTGCTCGAATAATATTGTGTTTACCAAACACAGATTCAATCTTTTCCCAAGCTTCTTTGGGTTTATCAATTGATTGAAGGTGGAACCTTAAATCAGGAGAGATGGACATTCTGATTAATCCACGTGCTTCGGCATTCCTATTATCCCATTTTACTTTCTTATCAGCATCAGTGGGTGTTGTTTCCTTTCCCGAGGTAATTCGGTACAAGCCTTTGCTTCTTAATAAATCCTCCATATGGGATTTCCATTGGAAGTAGTTGGTGCTGGTAAGAAAGAGATTACTGTAGAATTCATATTAAATATGCAGCTAATATGGATTTAAAAACTGAAACTGATGATCTGGATGAAAAGATCTCGAAAAGTTAGATGGTTTTAAAAAAACGGCATTGAAAACGGACTTTGGATGTGATATTTATGCCCCTTTTAAAAAAAGGCATAAATGGTAACCAAAGGACCATGTGGTGGTGTAAGTTGCTTTATGAAGTGACCCACTTTTATAAAGAGAAGTGGGGGATCACTTTTATAATGAAGTTACTTTATAAAAGAAAATCTGCATGCAAAATAAATAACTCTAAAATAAAATATTAAAGTTATTTATAGTGATTCACTTTTATACTTGAAGTGAAATACACTTTACAATTTCAGCATGAACTTTTTCAAAAAAAGTAACAAAAGGAGAGACTTGAACTCAAGACCTCTTACTTAATAAGGCAACTTTTAACCATATGGGCTAGAAAAACATATTGTATTGTTTTGCAAGAGGATTGTTGTTGTTGTTGTTGTTGTTGTTAAAGATGGTCTTGGAGAGTGTGCTAAAAAAAGCTATTTTCACACAAGAAAAAATTTTTGCTTCTCGATAACAACAAGGGTTAGATCTCAGTTAGCTTACCCAGAAGATGCACCTTTTCCTATTTGTTTTTTATTTGCTGAGATCGCATAGGGCGTGGGGAAAAGAGCATACACAGGTCTAAAAAATTAGCAACCCGGAAACAAATAATATAAACTGAAACAAAACCAAAGTAATACTTTGCAAAAGTTCAAAAAATGTGTATCCATGCTTTATACCTCTGGATCTGACTGTAATGGTTGTATCTTGGGAAAATGGAAACCTTTTCGAGTGAAACAAAAAATGTTCCTAATTGAAACGAGTGCTCCAGACGCAATGGAATAGACAGCTTGGCCCAAAAATGTACTTAAAGGATGTAAAATGGACATGAGGCAACTCGGTTTCATGATCTCGATCTACAACAGGAGTGGATCTTCAAACAGACTCTGATACCATGTTCGATAACACAGTATTCCAACAAAGAACGAGCACCTTCAGTAACCACTCACACAACCATATCAAAGATCAACACACTGATGTTTTGACATGGTAAAACGCCTACGGGGAAACATCCACGGCAATAGTCAATGCGGCCACTTGGAGCAGTTTATTTATGCAAAAGAAAAAGATCACAGAGAAATTTTACAAGAGAGATTCTCACAATCGATCATCAGCAAATGACCATCCATGCTCTTTAAATAGAGATCATGGACCAATCTAGTGTTAAGCGACGAATCAATGGCAGTTAAGATCGAGGAGAGTATGAACCGTCGGATCACTCTATGTCGGGAACATATCATGACCATCGGATTTCCTAACTACAAATGCATACTAAAGAAACACACTTTTACCTAACGACACATTAGACCAATTAGATCTTAACTAACTCCTAAGTGTCTAAATATCCTAAAACTTCGTAAATGTGGTACATGGCCTTTTTTTTCCATAAGGCAATGTACCATGTTTGAATTGGTTCAACTTTGCAGTTGACATGTTTGGCTAAACAAAACCCTTTAAAAACATGACAATATGTGATAGAAAATATTAAATACGAGGACACATAGAATTTCTTGTTCTTTCTTAAATTTTCCAGTTGAAAAGATATTTCACTAGAAATAATCTCCGCCCAATCGAAAATTGTCTTCTTGCAAATAGAAAAATATAGAATGTAAAGAACCAAACAAGGAAATTTAGTAGTCAATTCGTGCCCAACTACCTTGGAAAACAAGGGTTCCTTAGCAAATTAACCTGAACAGTTGATAGGTTTTATGGCATCATGGTCGGATCTTTTAGATACTCTTGCAATATTTTGAAAATACCATTTCTTGCCTTCAAGAATTCTTTAGGTTCATCCCCCTTAAAGGTAATTGTTGGCTCTAGAATTACAAACATTCTTTTAAAGACAAAAGGACTTAAAGAAATTGGGGATTCCCCTTGAATTTGAATATCCATTGGTTCTTATCAAACTTATTTATACACCGGGAAATCAGTGCTTTGCAGTGGAATACCTTTGGAACACAACCTGCTAAAGCAATCCCAAACATCCAAATATGATTAATATTTCTCTCAAGAAATGACAATCTCGAATAATATTTATAGGCTCTTGACCACTAGAATTTATGGTCTTCTCGTCCAATTGCGTTTATGGTATCCCCACATAACTACTCTCTCCTTCTGGTTGTCATGCTAAATGAAGTTAGAAAACTATTATACAGTTCCTTTTTTCAAAACATTGTTATCAAGGTAATCTCATATATTATACAATACTTTGGAGCCTTTGGTTCAAATAAATGTTAATATCAAATAATATTGAAATTAATGGAGGAGAGTCTCAAGAACATCGCCATTAATTACGGCCTTTTACACTTAACCATTTGTTATCTCTGTGATATTCGCATTAAATGTTCATTGGAGAATGTGACAAGATGAGACGAGGATTTACCGCGGGCGGGTGAAGGATCAAAGGTATGTGAAGAAAATATGGAATGAACATGAACCCGCGGATCCACAATGAAAACTTGATAAAATGACTAAGTATGAGAACTCAAATGGGATTGGGGGTATGTGAAATGAAAAATGAAATCAATGTGAACCCACAGACCCATGATAGAGTTTCGATATTTTGACGAAGTACAAAAGTGAATCAGTCGGACGTAGAGGATTGGGGTAAGTGGAGAGTAAGTGAAATGATCGTGGACCCATGGTGAAGCTTGAAAATCGACTAAGTGTTGAAATATTGTGGAGGAAGTGAAGTATGGAAAATAGACTAAGTATGGATGATCAATCAGATCTAAGGGTCTCGGTGATAGTGAGTGAATAACATAACTTCTTTAGACCCGCGATGAAGAATTTAAAGAAAAAATCTAAGTATAGGTGTGAAATGAGGGTGATAGAACAAGAGGGTGCATTTTGGAGGCCACAAGGTTTTGGATCTAAAGGAAATAAGTGTTGTAGACCCACGACAAAGTAAAAAAAAATTCTAAGTATGGAAACGAATATGTAAGAAAGATTTTAAAATGACTTAGCACATTTAAGGATCACCAACCATGTATCCCATATATTACTCAAGCTAATATATAGGGTATTCATATTATGTTATTCATATTACGTGGGATACTTAGGTTGGATTTTCACATTAGTGTGTGTGTGTAGAGAGAGAGAGAGAGAGAGAGAGAGAGAGAGAGAGAGAAATGAATTATTTTGTTTTATTTAATAACTATCCAACATATTATATTAGCTTGACTAATATATATGGGTACTCATAGTGCGTGGGTACATGGGTTGGGTCCATATATTATATTATATTAAATAATATATGAAGTGCATGGTTATTTCAATTATGTAATATATATGTTAGTTAAATTATATATATCTATATATATATATATATTAGTTTAACTAATATATAAATATTCATATATTAATTAAATTAATATATAAATATTGTTAAAACACACATTGATATGGATATGGATATCAGTGTCTTGAACTTTAAAACTAATATATGGATATGTGAAACCATATATTCATATATTAATTAAATTAATATATAAATATTGTTGAAACACACACTAACATTAAGGGGGGAGTGAATCAATATCTCGAACTTTTGGATAATTTTCACACTTTCTCGGATTACTTAAATTAACTGAATAACATATATGTATCTCAATTATTTATTCATAAATATTTATAACAATTATAAAAACGCAAATTGTATAAAGAAGAATAAAGATCATATATTTATTAAACTTGAATAAGGACATATGATACCAATCATTAAACTATTCAACACCAACTAAACAAGAGTTGCATGGCAACACAATCCATGTCGAGCCGAGTTAATTGGGAAATACATGTTGAACAATAAAACTTAATATAACTAAATGCACAAGTAATGAATATTTTTTGTCAAAAGATAATAATTGAGGGTTGTTTGTTATTCAAAATGTATAATGAACACTAAGTTCAATGGAACTATAATATTCATAAATATAATATAAATATAATAAATATATTATAAATATAATAATAAATAATATATTAGATAATAAATATAATAATGCATAATAATAAATACATAATACAACTTTTTATATTTAGATGTGGTAATTGGTGAAATTAGTTGATTGTGTAATTAATTCTACATATTGAAAGACGTAAAGGGAGTAATAACACTTCAATTCTATCAACCAATTAGAAATGAGAAATACAAATATTTTTATTATATCCAAAAATATATATTTGTTTTCCTATGTTAAACATTACATTGCATACACAAATTTATGGTAAAAAGAAAATTAATGTCACATTAAAAGAAAACTCATTGCTACAGTCCCATGGCAGGGACTAATAAGAGAGATCCAACTCTCAGATACAAGGTCCAGCTTGTAGTTCAGAGATCCAACTAATAAGTGAGGAATCCAACCCTCATAACAAGACCCAGCTTGTAAACAGGCACTAACCTAACAAAGAATGAATTTTCATTCAATCCACTGTATTTATATTTGATCCACCAAGATATGTCTTCTTTCAACACAAGATTTTGTTTATATAGCCATTTCAAAAGGTGTGATATTGAAACATTGTATCTTTTAATAATGAACCATTGTGTCTTTTAATAATAAACCATTGTATCTTTTAAATAATGAACCATTGTACTATTTATATAGTTTAGTCAAGTTCCTTTTATAAGACATGACTATTATTAAATAACAATTGATTTTTCCCCCTTTTTAATTTTTAATTAAATTTTTACTTTACCATGGCTCAATACCACCATGGTTTGCAAATACCATGTGCACTTTTACTTTCACCATTTTTCTTTAATCCAAGTTTACTTTTATCTTTTTAGTCCAATTATACTTTAACTTTTTTCTTTATTTCACTTTCATATTTATTTTTAATCCACTTTCATTTCCACTTTTGCGTAAAATCTGTTTCCACTTAAAATTTTCAACTTTTGTATTTATACTCCATATATTAATATTAATATTAAAATTTACATTAATATTCTCCATTAATATTTAATCTTCATATATTAATATTAATATTCTCCATTAAAATTTTAATCTCATTTATCATATTGTAGCTTTCGCGTCTGCCCCGTTCCATTAACTTTCATGTGTTCTATTTTTGTGAATTGTGTTAGAATCGCCTGATCTTACTTCCTTTTTGATCATTCAATTCTCGTTGTTCTTTTTAAAAACATCTTCGTCCATATTTTCCAACTTCCATCAATCTGCAGAATTGTAGTCAGTCGACTTATCTTCAACTCATCTCGCAGTCGATGGACTTGTCTTCGACTCGACCCATCAATATGCAAGCTTGCAGTCAGTCGACTTGTTTTCGACTGGTCGTGTCGATCGACTTGTCTTCGAATTGTCTTGTCGATCGACTTGTCTTCGACTCCAGTTGGTCAACTTGTCTTGCAATTGGTCAACTTGTCTTCGAATCAACTCCTTTTCATGTGAGATCCTCAGTGAACCCAAGAATACATTTAACAAAATTGTACCAATACTTCACATCCACCTCATGGCTTAGAATTTAGTCAAACCATTATGTTTCCTTGCTATATCATTGCACGAAATAATCACTATCGTTCATTTGATTTGTGCGAGATGACTATAGTTATAGAACTCTTCATGCATCTTATCAAAATGGAGGATAATATGTTGACATTATCTAGGGACGTGTGGCACTCTATCGTACTGACACATGGACACCATGAATCAGCCACTTCAGCTTCTAAAACGTATGAATCCATTTGACATGTGGAATCACTTTAGGATGACACATGGCATGCTCGTAGACTACCACATCATCATTCACATTGTCATGTCACCATTATCATTCAATGACAACATTGTCATGAATTATAGTTTATCCTTTGATACAACTCATCAAGCATATCCTTGTTATTTCTTGATTGTCCATGTTTGATTATTGTCCATGTTTGATTCATGTTTCCATCAATGACAACACACAATCAATAATTCCAACAGTCTCCCCCTTTGAAATCAATGACAAAGAGTGAAACTCTTATTGCTTCTCTCCCACTGTGAATGTGCCAGCTGTTATCTCAGTCTCTTGGGATTTTGTGTTCAAATAGGTAGTCTTCTTGATACCAACTTTTTTAGTGGTCAAGTATTTTAAACCTAATCCAATGACTTCCTCATTTAATGACCAAATTAAATACTCCCCCTGAGTTTTTATTGTTTCATAGGGTTTTACTATCTTCCCCTTTTTTCATAAAGGGAAAGGATTTGAATATTACAGATATGTCTCTTATTCTTCTTGATATTCTTATACCAATTGATCATTACCAATTGATCTATACCAATTGATTTAATTTCCATTCTAAAACCAATTGTTAAGGTATGTTACCAATTTCAGTTCTTTTATACCAAGAGATCTTGTTGCTCTTTGTCATTAATCAATTTTCCATGTTCATGCTCTGTCTTTATATAGTTTATTATCTTCCCCTTTTTTCATAAAGGGAAAGGATTTGAATATTACAGATATGTCTCTTATTCTTCTTGATATTCTTATACCAATTGATCTTTACCAATTTATTTAATTTCCATTCTAAAACCAATTGTTAAGGTATGTTACCAATTTCAGTTCTTTGATACCAAGAGATCTTGTTGCTCTTTGTCGTTAATCAATTTTCCATGTTCATGCTTTGTCTTTATATATTTTAAACTCCTTTGTTGCTTTCAAATGCTACAGTTGATGTGATTTTTCATTCCTCATCGAGAGACCCGTTTTTTTTTCTTTTATGAATTTTACAAGAAGTGTTTTGGATCCTTTTAGGCATCTAGGAGAGGCATGGTAGGAATATAAACATTTCCATTCTCTTGGAGCTTTGTCTTTTCTAAATCTTTGTATCTTTGTTCTGATTTATTTCTCAAGTATTTCCATGAGGCACTATGCTTGTTTTACCTTTCCTTTCTGAATTTTTCTTTTGAGATTTGTCATCTCCTCTTTTCTTCCAAACTTCATTAGATTTTCTTCCTAAATTGTATGGATTATTCCTCATGGGTTGACTTCTTGATTTCCTGTAGTCTTGGGATTTGTGCCCAAACCTATCACAATAGTAGCATCTCATTGTATGAAAAACCTTTGTGTGTCCAACATAATTGCATCTCCAAAATTTCATTAAGTTATTAGACCTTCCTGAATTTCTCCTTTCAAGACTCTTGCATTCTAATTCTTTATGACCAAAGTTATGACAGGAAAAGAAATAACCATTGAAGGTATTTCCATACTCAAGTTTGTTTGATATGATAAGTCTTCGTTTTGATATGCTTCTTGGTTTTGACTTTTATAGTTTCCTTTCTTAACAAAGTTATGAGCTTGTATTTGGTCTGTGACTACACTTTTTCCCTTTGAGGGGGATGAGTCTTCCTCATGTTTTTGAATGGGGGGTCATTTTCCACCTTCTTATTTCTTATTGTACCCAAGACCATTTTTTTCATTGGTTGGTCTTTGACTGTTCCGGATCCTATCCATGATAGCTAAGTTGTTTTGGAATTTGACAGTTGCATTTGTCTTTTCATTCTTTTTTTTTAGGTTGACAACTTCCAATTCCAACATGTGACATGATTCTTCCTTTTTAGTCAATTGGATCTCCAGGGCTTCTTCAATTTCCCTAGCTTCCTCAAGTTGAGTCTTTATATTGATGACCATTTCTTTTGTCTCTTCTAAGAATTTTGTGCATTTATTGGGCTTGTCATGTGTCTTCAACTCTTTCACTTCTTTTGTTAGATCAACAACTTCAGTCTTCAATCTTTTGATCTCTTCTTCTTTGTTTTCTAGATGAATATTTTGTTCATTCTCTTCATGGTTATTTATGTCAAATTGATCTAATTGTTTTTGTAGCAACATATATTTCTTTTGAAGTTTATCCAACTCTTGTAGAGTGCACATAACTATGTATTCAAGATGGTCAAGAGCCTCCCTAGGAACTTTAATATATAAACCATTTTCTGGTTCCATACAAATCTCTTCCAATGTAGTTATAACATCAGTCTTAAGATTCAGTAGTTTTTCTTCAGTGATTATTGAGGTATGCATCAATTCCTTGATGGAGTTTTCTTATTCATTGATGATTGGGGATCGCATCAATTCCTTGATGGAGTTTTTTTCTTTATTGATGATTGGGGATTGCATCAATTCCTTGATGGAGTTGTCTTCTTCTGTGTTCTGTACTTTAATCTGATAGGAATTCTCTAGCTGGAGCCATAATACTTTAGCAGAGGTGCAGTGTCCCATATTTTCTTTGACTTGGTCTGACAGTCCATTCTGGATTTCTTTTAATGTCATTGAATTGTTTCTCTATACTTCTTTTGCAATTTTGGATTTGTTCTTTGAGGTAGCTAAGTACCAAGGCTTACATACTATTGAGTCCCAAATGCCATATGCACTTGACTTCAGATACATTTTCATTATTTCCCTTCATGAAGAGTAGTTTGTTTCATCAAATAAGGGAGCTTCATGTGTGGAGAGAGCCACTTGTCCACCCATTTGCGTATTTAGGAGGATCTTCCTTCTAGTGATTAGACTGTTTTTCTTGAACAAAACCTTGCTCTGATACCAATTGTTGAAACACACACTGACATTGAGAGGGGGGGTGAGTCAGTGTCTTGAACTTTTGGATCATTTTCACACTTTCTCGAATCACTTAAATTAACTGAATAACATATATGTATTTCAATTACTTATTCATAAATATATATATATAACAGTTATAAAAACACAAATTGTATAAAGAAGAATAAATATCATATATTTATTAAACTTTAATAAGTACATATGATACCAATCATCAAACTATTCAACACCAATTGAATAAGAGAGATCCAACTGTCAAATACAATACCCAGCTTGTAGTTCTCAAATCCAACTAAGAAATGAGGAATCCAACACTCATAACAAGACCCAGCTTGTAAACATCCACCAACCTGAAAAAGAATGAATTTTCATTCAATCCATTGTATTTATATTTGATCCACAGAGATACATCTTTTTCTAGCACAATATTTTGTTTATATAGCCATTTCAAAAGGTGTGATATTGAAACATTATGTCTTTTAATAATGAACCATTGTACTATTTATAAAGTTTAGTCAAGTTCCTTTTAAAAGATACGACTATTATTAAATAACAATTGATTTTGCCCCTTTTTAATTTTTAATTAACTTTTTACTTTATCGTGGATCAATACTACCATGGTTTGCAAATACCATGTGCACTTTTACTTTCACCATTTTTCTTTAATCCAATTTTACTTTTATATTTTTAATCCAATTTTATTTTACCTTTTTTTTTATTTCACTTTCATATTTATTTTTAATCCACTTTCATTTCCACTTTTGCATAAAATTTGTTTCCACTTAACTTTTTCCACTTTTGTATTTATACTCCATATATTTATATTAACATTTATATTAATATTCTCCATTAATATTTAATCTCAATATATTAATATTAATATTCTCTATTAATATTAACATTTATATTAATATCCTCCATTAATATTTAATCCAATTTATCATATTGTAGTTTTCACGTCTTCCCTACTCCATTAACTTTCATGCGTTATATTTTTGTGAATTGTGTTAGAAACATCCAATCTTACTTCATTTTTTGTCATTCAATTCACGTCATTCTTTATCAAAACATCTTCGTCCGGATTTTCCAACTTCCATCAATCTACAGGATTGTAGTCAGTTGACTTGTCTTCGACTCAACTCCTTCTTTTCGTGTGAGATCCCCAATGGAATCGAGAATATATTTAACAAAATTGTACCAATACTTTGTGTCTGCCTCATAGCTTAGACTTTAGTCAAATCATTAAGTGTCCTTGCTATATCATTGCACGGAATAATCACAATCGCTCATTTGATTTGTGTGAGATGGCTATAGTCGTGGATCTCTTCGTGCATCTTCTCAAAATGGTGGATCATATGCTGACGTTATCTAGATACATGTGGCACTCTATCGTACTGACACGTGGACACCATGAATGATTAGGGGATCAAATTTTGCTCAAAAATTCAAATTTCTCATAATCACTTCAAATCGAACGAGAGCGTAGGCCTCGTCATTACGAACACAACGCAACTCGTTTGGGTTCAAATGGACGTCGGGAGTGAGATATATCGCGTTCTGTTCAAATTTACAAATAGGCAAAAAAAAGGTTGATGATTGTACAGTCCGTACGGACACTGACGTGGCAGGTCGTACGACACGAGGAAGACAGGAATTCGGACAGTTGGTAGGTGACTTGGCATGTTTGGCAGTGAATGAAATGACGACACGTGGCCCAGTCAATGGCCGCCATGTGTCATCCATTTATTGGTTTAAAACTTATGTTGTTGGCCGGAGTCGACCCCGCGACCTCCGGGCAGGGGAAAAGACTTGGCAAAGAGCCACCAACCAGCGTGCCACTAGTTGTTCCTTGTTATATATATGGTGCAATATATATATATATATATATATATATATATATATATATATATATATATATGTTTGTATATGTGTGTGGTTTGGGGCGCGATCGGGCCGGGGCTTAGCCCCAGCCCTTGGTCGCACGATATGTTACATATAACCCACAACTATATCATATGGGCGCGCGCGCAGGGGGTTGTGTTTGTTCCAACGGTTATATCAACAACCCGCCATTTGGCCTTTGACCATTGGCTTATGTAATGGGAGCCTATGTTAATGCTAGTGTGTGGACGCATGGGTCATATGACCTAGCCCTTGACGGTTAGGGGCTAGGTGCGCTCGTAATTGTCCTACAGTTTGCACGGTTCACGCAGTTGCATCCGGTGCTAGGTTTTTACACTTAAATATGCGTGTGGGCTAGGTTGAGCCAAGAAGGGTGCATTTTGTAGGTGCAGAGACAGCAAGCTTGAAGGGGGGACTTCCAGGAAGCCTATCTTCTTCATTTTTTGGCCAAACGAGGTGCTGAAAAAGCCCAACTAGGGGTTTTTGGACGTTCTGAAGCCATTGGAATAGTCTATTTGGCATTTTGAGCATTGTAAAGCACATTTTTGAGCACTTTGAGAAAATAATACAAATGATCCATTGGAAGCTGGACCAGGAGATGTAGCCCAAGAGAGGGGTGAACTCCTTTATCATTTATTGTGTTGTGTGTTTTATGTTCATTGATTATGCTGCTATTTATATGCATCTTGAATGAGTAAATCCTATTAAAAATTATGTTGCAAAGATGATCTATTTGCATTTTAACACATAAATTTTACTTGCAAATATTTTCAAGAATACAAGTCTTCTTCATTTTTAGATCAAGTTGGTATCAGAGCATAGGTTTTTGAAGACTTGATTATTTGCAAGTGTTTTGTTTTCTGATGCTCACAAGGTTGAAAATCACAAGAGAAGAAGGTCAACTTGTAGACCCAAGTTCTCATCCTTCAAGGAGGAAGCATATACCATCACCGCAAGTTTCAAGGACGCATTCACCAAGTATGGCTCATGAAGAGAGTCATGAACATGTTCCTGCAGAAGATGACGATCTCATAAAGGTTGTCATGGAAATGAGAGAGATGATGAAGATCTTGATAGAAAGGAATACAAGGTTGCAAGGTGAAGGCTCCAACCCTACAAAGCACAAGGGAGACAGTGGTGATAAAACTCCAAATGGAAATGGAGGGAATGGTGTTTCTCCACCACCCTCTCCTCCATCTTCTTCTTCTTCTTCTTGTACCAATTCAAGATGTTATAACCCTAAATTGCACCACACATGCTTACCTGGCATCAGGCCAATTCATATCCCATCTTTGCCAAAACTCTGTTGAACAACTCTTTGAAAATCCTCTTGTGTCAAGGCTCACACGCCCTAACCCATTACTGCACGCGTGTGCACGCTGGCTGACTCACAAAAGCCCGTGTGTACCTAACAAAGCATGAAAAAAGGAAAGTTTTTGACGGAACAAAAAGCTATGGGTCAGTTAACTGAAACTCCCGGCCATGCATGGCCGAGGGTTCGTCCAAAACCCTAGCTCCTTCTAGCCTATAAAAGAAGGAGTAGGGGTACCATTTGAAGGAGGAAAAAATATAGCGAAGAAACTCTGCCCATTTACGTAATCCATTGTCCCAAGCCTTTAGCCTTTCCTCAAGCCAAAGAAGATTTAACGCAAAGTAGTTGAAGGACAGAAGAAGAGGAGCCCAGGATCAGGTTCAAGGAGCGGTGGTCGGTCTCAGCTTTTTTGTAAGTTGATTCACTTTCAGTAATAAAAAGAATACTTTTCCCGTCCCAATGCATGAATTGTCTATGATTTGAATGATTTATGCTTGATTTCTAACCCTTGAGTATAGAAGTAGCATGCATGCATAGTTGTCGTTTGTCTTGAGTGCAGGTCATCTGTGGAAGGAGCAGTGCAAGCAAGTAGTCAAGCACAACATAGGATCTACATCGAATGCCGGTAATAAGGTAGGTGATCATTTTCCTTGCATTTACTGTGAAAAAGGGGTTTAAATCTTGGGTTGTAGGTAAAAAAAGTAGTTTCTATTCGATCAAAATCTGCATGCAAGTCTGACTTTAGTTTGCTAGTCCGTAGGGTGTTTTTCCCAACAACAGAATTGGCGACCATACTGGGGAGAATACTCTTTAGGGTTCCTGGATTTATTTAAGGTTTTTTTTTTGTAGTTTAAAGATTAGGTTTTTTGTTTTTCTTTGCCTATCTTTTTCTGTAAATTATGAGCTAGCAGGGAGTCTGGTTTTCCATACCATCTTTCCCTGACTTTTGCTTGACTGTAGTTTTTGGGAAACACAGAGGTACACGCGGCCTGCAGAATGCCTACACGCGTGTAGCCACGCCCTATCCTCTTACAGCCCGCATGTGAAGGCTAGTTGTAGAGATAGCAGTAGCATGTAGGAGTTCAGAAAACCTTAGAGGCAGTCCTCCTCTTCCCTGTCAGAATTATACATTCTCAGGGGGTTTTCTGGAATCTTGTCTGAGTCTTGTTGGTTCACAGTCCTATCTTAGATTATTTTTGTTGCCTTATTATTCCTTGCATTATTTGTCTTTTCTGTTAGAAAGAGCATCCAAGCCTTCAAGGGACCCTGGTTATCAATACCAGAGGCCTCTTCCTAGTCTGGACTGCCTTTTTTCTTATTTTTCCTTAGAATTTAGATATACACGCGGCATGTACAAGGTCAGTCCACGTGTACATGCTTTTTGTCTCTGTTCAGCACGCATTTGCACACGTGTTTTTTTAGTGACATTCGTGTGCTTGGACAGGCTACTTTTTGTTCAGGGTGGAGCAGTCATCCCCTCCTTTGATAAGAAGTATTCCTCTCAGGTGTTTGAGTCTAGGTTTGAATAGTCAGTAGGTTAGGTCATCTTATCCTTAGCCTGCTTTTTCTCAGTTAATAGTTGATAGAAAATAAAAAATAAAAAAATTATGGTTTTTAGACAAGCGTGAGAGTCTTTGTTTTTTTTATTGCCATTGTGTGATTCTTTACTCTGATTCTTTGTGATCTGCGCTTTAAGCCAGGATTTGTTTTCTTGGTTTTTTTGCTTGTCGATATTTTTCCTTTTTTGCTTTATTAACACTTAAATAAATAAATAAATCTCTTTTCATTTTCTTCTTCGGTTGAAAGGTGTGTTTTTGCATCATTAGCTAGGAAAAAGTCTTTTATTTCGTAAGTTTTTTTGCAGTTAACTTAGATCATAAGTAGCTCGTAGTCGAGTGAAATTCCTTTGAGTTTTTTGTATAAAATCTTAGAAAAAAATAAAAAAAGAAATCTTTCTTTGTGAAAAGTTGTTGAAATTTTGCATTTAGTAAAAGTTTTTGTTTCCAACTTTTTCATTCATTTTTGCTTTTGTCTTTACACATCATCAGTTTCACCCTCACACCCCTTGACGTAAGAAAAATCCATAAAAGAAACGCTAATTTAAAATCTACTAGACTTTTTGTTTGTAGGGTTCACAAACTAGTTCAGGACTAGGGCCTTGGATTAGGTTGGAGAGGAAACTCTTCAAGACCATTCAAAACCAAACATTAGAGTCTGAGATAGGGAGTGTCTAAGTCCAGTTTCGTGGAAGTTATCTGGGACCCCCCTCTAACACAGGGGATAAACACGAGGTCGTGTGCGGAAAGGTAGCGGAGATAACCCCTCCAAAGCCGGATCAATCGTAGTGGAGAACATATATCGAGGGCTTGTTTTGGGATTTCGTCGTTTGCATTTGCCATGGAGCTTCGTGGGTCTTGAATCCGTTCGAGGTCCTCAGTTGTCTTCCGGACCATTTTCTCTCGATACCCTTGACAGGTTTCGGGCTTGATACCCTTCTCATTGTGGTCTACCCGACTTTCGATTGTACCCGCCTGGTGACTGTTCGCGTGCTGGCAACATAGTTGCCAATATTTTTAGGGACATACACAGGTGACTACGGGGGTATACCGCGGTACCTAGGATAGACATCGGGCCACGCTTTGTAGAGTATACCCAGAGGGTGCTTTCGTGTTTGAGTTGCACTTGCACCGGTAAGTTGCTCTAGTGTTGGTTGTTGTAACTATTCTTCCAAATAGTTTAGTGGTTGTTTGTCTTGTCTCTTAGGGGCTTCTTTTTAGTGTGTGTTACTTTTGAACGTTTAGAGTACCTTATCGTTTCTTGGATCTTCTCACACAGTCGAGGATCTCGAGCTTCACCGGTCATGAAGGCTTCTTGACTTGTCATCGGTTACACTGGAGCCACCCCCGCCACCATTAAGGCGGAAGCTAGACCAACAAGGGTCTTTTGAAGTGACCGGGTTACAAACGTTTGTGCCCGAAAAACTCCCGGAGGAATCAACCGCCAATCTTGGCTCGATTGAAACCCCAACCACTGATATCTTGGCACCATTTATTGTACCAATCCAATTTCACGAACGCCAGATAGTGCCTCACAGAGCTATGGAAACAAACACTGTTGCTTCTTCTGGGAATTCTTCAATTCCCACCACAGTTGCTACCACAGGAGAATCATCTCCTAACTTACCGTCGTTGGTCTAAGCTACCATGGTCTCAGCCGCAACTACGTTGCACAGTGGACCGAACCTGTCTATGGCAGCGGCCATAACCCCCTTCAAACCTAGTGCAACCGGCCCTCCGTTCTCATACGGTATGCCTAGTTCAGGTACAAGTCCTGCACTAACCTACTCCACTTTATATACTTTGGGTCTGGGGGTAGGGAGCTCTAACGCTCCTCTGCAAGGTCAACTTGGGGGCACTCATGTCCCTTTTAACATTTTTCCTTACGCAGGAGGTCATATCCCTCCTTCGTCCCCTTCGCTTGGTGGTCTGCATCAGCAGTCCACCGGACAGCCTACACACACTAGTTTATTTGGAGCAGGGAGTCAAGGAACACCTGCGCACAGTATGTCAATAGGTTCGACACCGTTTTCTTGGAACAGGGTGTTTGGTAACAACACTTTCTCATCAAACGCTATCCCATCTGGGGGCAATCCCATTTTTGGACAGTCTACTCCTGCGCAGGGTACTATTCCTGCACAGGGGGCACATATAGCAGGACCTTGGAACTCAGGACAAGGATCCGTTCCCTCCTCTGGAATGTCGTTCTGGGGTAATTCTTTCCATAGTCAATGGAACCCTGGCAGACTACTATGCCTCTCCTATCAAGACCGGCGTGGGGTAATCCTTCCCAAAGTCCTTCGAACACGATGCATGCCCAACACTCTATGTCCTTTATGGGAAATCAACCGATGATGTCTCCATAGATGCAAAATACTTACGCTGGTCAGGGCCATGGTTTCTACCAGAATCCAGGCCAGCATCCAAACTTTTCCTGGCAACCTGGTGCCAGTCAAACTCCAGGACCCTTTTTCCCAGGTTATCAGTAGCAACCCAAACTACCATTCCTGACGACTTTACACTTTCCAGATTTGACAAGGTTGTTAAACGATCCTATTTGTCACAATCCACGTTGGCCTCCTATGCCAACAAAGTTTCCTTCGGACATTCCAAAGTTTGAGGCCAAGCCTAATGAAGATCCAGGTGATCATGTGACTACCTTCCATCTTTGGTGTTCATCTAACTCATTTAAAGATGACTCCGTACAATTGAAATTGTTTCAACATACTCTTATCGGGAGTGCCGCGAAATGGTACATCGAGCTTGATCGCTCCAGATACTCTTCTTTTGGCGAACTGGCGATGGCCTTCCTTAACCATTTCCAGTTACTTGTGAGATACGACGCTGGCACAGAGCTGCTCGTCAATTTCGAATAGACAACAGCGGACCATATCTCTGATCATATCCGAGAGTGGAGACACCGGAAGAGTATAATTAAGGTACCAGTCCCACCAACATTCCTGCTTGAGTGGTTCCTTAAGTCTTTGGTCCCCCAGTTGTCCAAAGACGTCGCAGCATCTAGAGTTTTCTCTGAAGAAGATGCCATCATGAGGGCTCAACAGTTTGAGCTCATCTATTCTCAGTCTGGTTTATTATATAACATCTTTCCAGATGCGCCACGTTCGATACTGGATAAAACTAGACAGAGAGTTGGACCACATGCCGATGGTATTGTTGGTTCAGCACAAACCAAGCTCGTTGAGCAATTGACAAAACAGTTGCAACAGTTATCCATACAACACACAGCGGCCATCCAAACTACTGCTTTGGCTGCTCCCCTTACCCAAACGTCGAAAGTACACTCCGTGCAGTTGACTAACCCAAAGGCCACCTAGTAGCCTGAACGGAAGAAAAAACAATGAAAGGGTAAGGGGGGTGAAAAAACCCACTGATAATGCTAGTAGGGACGCCACGGAAAAATGGAAGGAGAGGTATCTGTGCAACTTGTGTGTGGAAGACCACTCGGCCCATCTTTTCCCTCGACTTGCAGAGGCCCAAAAGTTTGTCACACAGCAACAGCAGGCAGTGTTGACTAATCCCTTTCAACATGGGAAAAATTTAACTCAAGCCTCTACAAGCACAGAAGGGGGCAACCAAGAAACTTGCCCCCCTCCAAACAATCCCTCATCTGTGAACGTATATATGGTTAGGGGTGATGCTTTCATAACGACTAGAGTGCACGACTATAGTAAACCAAGCACTTCTGAGAAGGGTAAAGAAGTTGATCTCCCATCTCTTCCTCTATAGATCGAGAAGACATTGGGAGAAACAATGACACACATTCCAAAGGGTGCATTTAAAAAAGATTCTCACAACCCAAACGCAAGGGCCACCCAGAATTACTCTGTGGTGGAGGATTTATCACAAACCCCTTGTGCGATGTCTGCTTTAGAGGTCCTCCAAAGCTGCCCTGCTCAGAGGAAAGCCTTGTTAACTGCTTTGGGCTCTACTGAGACTTGTAATCCGGGTACCATCATGTTAGATACAACCGACTTAAAACCTCATCTACCTTACCACGTAGCGTTTCAGATAGTAGTGGCTCATCCCACGAAAAATTTTACACGGAATATCTTCCGCACGGTGGTCGACGAGGGTGCCTCGACATGTGTTATGTCGTTAGCATGTTAGAAGGCCATTGGCCAACCCGCTTTGTCTCCATCACCTACTCTCCTCACTTCTTTCGACGGTCATTCTTTCCAGCCACATGGCATCGTTCCTTATTTCCCTATGTAGTTAGGAGGGAAAAATGTGTGTGTCGAAGTAGAGGTAGTCGATGCTCCCCTCGACTATAACCTCTTGTTAGGACATAGTTGGACTTATGCTATGAAAGCTGTGGTTGCTACAGTTTTCCAAGTCTTGTTGTTTCCACACGAGGGTCGGATAGTGACCATCGATCAACTGTCTTTCTCCAGACCTGACCCAGCTTTAGGGGCATCCACGGTCCCCATGATTGATAATCCTCAACCATGTGTTTTTAACGTAGGAGTTGGTTTGTGCCCGTCCTTGATGGGTACCTTCGATTACCCACCTCCTCATGACAATGTCAAATTTATATCTAATCACCATAAGGTTGAGATTTTTCAATTTTCGTCATTTCGCACGACTTACTTTAAGGATCCTTGGATTCTTCCTTCCCCATCAGCCACGATGGATGAGACAGATCACCCCGACATGTCCATGCCCTTGTCGGTCGCTGAGGTAGCGTACTCTTTAGTCCAACAAGCCTCAGCTAACCCTGATCTGACTCCGGCACAAGAGTTGGATCCACTTCTAGAGCCTATTTGGGCTCAAGTTTCTCTCGCTAACGTTGATTTGTTAGACTTAGTCTTGCCTTCTGACGAAGCAGTAATCGAAGCAATGACTAGTCCGGACAAACCTTGGGAAGATATTCATCACAGATCATATTTTCTCCCGGAGTTAAGCCGAATCGTAGCAGGAGAATTCACCGTTACCATGATGGGAGATCAGCGATGTCCTATTAATCTCTTAGTTACGCAGGAAATTTATGCTGAGGGTAATATGACGACTATCGCTGAAACTATACCCATCAACATCTCCCGAAACCTTGGAATCATGGAGAATGTCTTCGTCGGAGAAGATTTCTCCCCCGAAGAGATTCAAATTTACACGGATCTTTTCAAAGAATTCTACGACGTTTTTGCCTGGTCTTATGAGGAAATGCCAGGTATCGATCCGAAAATAGTTGAACATGAAATCACAATGTATCCTGACGCCAAGCATGTTCGAAAAAAACTTCGTCCGGTCAATCCTAAGAAAGCAACAGCCATCAAGATTGAGGTTGAGAAATTGCTAATGGCAGGTTTCATTTATCCTATTCATTTGACTCAATGGGTGTCAAACCCCATGCCGGTCAATAAAAACAAGGCACGATTCGTGTATGTACCGATTTCCGTGATTTGAAAAAGGCATGTCCCAAAGATAATTTTCCAACACCATTCAGTGACCAGATCATTGATGAATGTACCGGTTGTGAAGCCTTTTCATTCATGGATGGTTTTTTGGGATATAATCAAATCCAAATCAAACCTGAAGACCAACACAAAATGGCATTCATTTGTCCGTGGGGTACATTTGCATATCGTAAGATGCTTTTTGGCCTTAAAAATGCTGGAGCCACATTCCAGCAGGCCATGTCTTTTGCGTTTCATGACCTCAAGCATATAGTCGAGGTCTATCTAGATGATTTAGCATCACGCTCTCGCAAGCGAACGGATCATCCCACGCACCTTAGACTAATCTTCGAACGCAGTCCCTACTTCAGGATTCACTTGAATCCAAACAAGTGCAGCTTTTGCGTAACGTCAAGACATTTGTTAGGTTTCATCATATCAACAACAGGGATCATGGTCGATTCTCTTAAGGTGGAGGCAATAATCCAGTTGCCCCCCCCACGCACAATCTTACAACTTCAGAGTCTACAAGGCAAGGCGAACTTCTTACGATGCTTCATCACCAACTATGCTGAAATCACCAAGGGCTTTATGCGTTTACTAAAGAAATACGTTCCTTTTTTCTGAGATGAAGCCGCTCAACGCTCTTTTGACGCATTAAAACATGCCCTCACAACCGCACCTCTGTTATGGCCACCTAACTATAACAAAGATTTCTTATTATATATGGCTGCCGCAGAGTCAACCATAGGCATGGTTTTAGTTCAGGAAGATGATTCATTTTCAGAATACATGATCTATTACCTGAGCTGAGGCCTCGTAGGACCGGAACTCAATTATTCTCATATCGAAAAACTTGTGTTGGCAGCAGTTCATGCTGTTCAACGGTTCCGTCACTATGTTCTGTTTCGCAAGACCACCGCAATTGTTGTCGTGAATCCATTCCAGTACATGTTGACATGACGAGTTATAGGCGGAAAAATCAATAGATGGATAGTCATCCTCCAAGAATTTGACTTAGACTTTGTTTCAGCAAAGTCCAAGAAGTCATTGGTCTTCGCAGAGCTTATTTCGGAACTTTCAGTTGAGTCAGGTGACGTTGTGCCTGAGGAATCGCCTATCTGAGGGGATATGTTTTTTATTGCATCTTCAGACCCTTGGTACGGAGATATACTTATCTATCTCCGGAATTTGAAGTGCCCCACCTCTGCTTCTCGTGAAGAGCATCGACAGATACGCCATTAGGCTAAAAATGATCTCATATTCGATGATACGTTGTATCGGAGAGGTGTAGACTGCATCTTGCGTCGAATTCTCACTCATGAGGAGGCCATCATAGTGCTCAACGATTGCCATACTGGAGCTTGTGGCGGTCATTTATCTGGGTTGGCAATAGCCCAAAAGATTCTATGAGCAGGTTACTTCTAGATGACACTTATCAAAGATTTTATCGAATCGGTCAAGAAGTGCCATCCGTGCCAAATCTTCTCTCAGAAGATGAGGGCACATCCCGCTCCTATGTTTCCTGTCATCACAGTTGGTCCCTTCACTAAGTGGGGGATTGATTACACTACATGCAACCCCTCGTCAGCAAGGGGGCACCTCTATATCATCGTAGCTGTCGACTACTTCACTAAGTGGGTCGAAGTTATGCCAATGTTTAAAAATGATGGAGAGATGACAACTCTCTTCTTATTCAACCAGATCATAGCAAGGTTCGGCGTCCCGAGAGAGATTGTCACTGACCATGGCAGTCACTTTCAAAACCAAATGATGACCGAATTAACATCAAATCTTGGGTTACGGCAGGAACATTCATCACCTTACTACCCCCAAGCCAATGGGCAGGTGGAAGCTGTAAACAAAACTCTTAAGACGATTCTACAGTGAACTATAAACTCAGCCAAGTCAAATTGGCATTTGATGTTATACTCGGCATTATGGGCTTACCGAACATCTGTTAAGACTGCAACCAGTTTCTCACCTTTTCAACTCGTTTACGGGCTAGAGGCAGTCTTGCCCATCGAATGTCAAATCTCATCTCTGAAATTGGTTGATTTTGAAGGGAATGCTTTGGCGGAGCCTAGAAATGGGCTCTACCTCAAGAAGTATCACTCATAGACAGGTCACTGTGGGTAACTTTTTGTAACATATGTATAGTCTTTGTACTATTACTTTTTAAGTTTCTTTTAAAGTGTTATGGACGTGTCATTGATGTTATCTTTCGTCAATATGGTAGATGTCAAGTGAGTCTGAGGTGTTCGTTGGGTATGAAAACGGTGCTAGTCGACACACGCAGAGGCTTGCCTCTGTAGCCTGGGTAATCTTTACACCTCAGGGTTAGTTGTTATCTTCCAGAGGTATATGCTTATGTGACACCACAAATAATGTCGCTGAGTATAGTGTAGTTATTGAGTTGCTTCGTGATGCCTTGTCATTGGGTATCTCTCATCTTCGGGTCTATCTCGACGCTCAACTAGTTGTGTTGCAGCTAAACAGAGTATACTGGGTTCATGATCCAACTTTACACCGACTATTCCTTAGGGTACGTCTCTTAGAACGAAACTTTGATTATATTACATATTTTCATGTTCCTAGGAGATTAAACCAAATTACAGATACTCTAGCTAATCAAATTTTAGATTGGCATCTTTCCCACATATAAAAGAACATGCACATAAACATGTAAATACATTTTTGCACATAGAATCCATAAGACACAAAAAGATAAAAACCATATATAAACATCATAAAATAATTAGAGTACATAGATGGACACAAGCGCCTCAAAAATGAGAATAGTAACGAGTCATCGGGCTTATGCCCTCAAAAAATATATACAAGTAGGTGCTTGTGGCACATAAAAAGTCTAAAGTCTGTTCAGGGCCTATGGGCCCTGTTATAATCATCCACAGCACGGGCTAAACGCCTAAACAATCGGACCCATGTCCGAGGTTCCCCCACAACATGAGGCTGCATGGATGGCAGCAGGTCCTCTATCTCTGCCATCAGGACTGTGTGAGTGAGCGCAGTGAAGTTCCACTCAACTCATCTAAGGACCCTCTCGGCCTCTCCAACTGGGAGGTTCCCTGCTACTGTTGCTCCCCCAGCAGCAGTAGTCGTGGCTTCTGGCCATGAACGACGCCTATTCTGTGCATAATCGGTGGGTCGCATGGGTCCCACATCTGTATGCAACAAACGTTTACCCGTCAAATACTCTGACATACAAAAAAATGATTTATATAACAAAAAGACATAAAAATTACATATGCAAACAAAAAAAAAACTACAAAGGTGGAGACTTACCCATCTCCCCTCGCTCCTCACCAGGAGGCACGGGTATCTCAGGATCTCTAGAGAAATCTATCCCTGCATACAGGTAGTCCTCAATCACAGGGATCTATCATGACAGCCAAGCAAAAAAATCATTGTTGAAGGACTCAACAGTCCTTCCACCACCCTGTGGCGGCAGTAATACTGCCCATCTACACACTGCAGGGAAAGAGGCCTGATGTCCTCGTACTACAACCCGAGGACTGAAACTCGGAACTCTCTCAAAAAAGAACGAACACAAGATGGTCTCGAACCCGAAGTTCCTCTGTGTCCACTGTCGGCAATCTATCAATTGCCTCTTCATGCACTCGAGCAGTGTGGTACTCCAGTCAAAAATTTGTGCATTGATGCACTGGATGACATAGTTCATCTGTGCGTGCGAAGATTGATGCACGGTTGCTAAGCCGGTAATCCGCCCAATCAGTAACAATATAGTCTACAGCGCTAAGTTAGTAATCTTGCTAATGGGTACCTGGGAGCCCACACGGTCAGTCCCAGCCTCACAATGCTCAGCTATCAATTCCAAGATCTTGCTCGACCCCGCAGGAAAAGTTTGGAAGTTGACTGGTTCCCCTCTCCTTGAGAGACCAGTCAGAAAGTAGATATCCTCGGTGGTGGGCACCAGTGATTGCCCCTCTAGCATAAATGCCTCTGCATCAGGGTGTCAGTAGTCAATCAAGGCATTTAGTAGCCTTGGTTGTGCGCGCATAAATGGACATAGAAAGAATTTGAGTAAACCGCATTGCATTAACACGGCCACGACATTTGGATCTGCTGCAACCAACTCACTGATTGCCTCATGCTCCCTTTCCCTCCACTGGACATACATCCTGCCAACACAACAAGGTAAAGGAGGGTCAGTACTTCCTTTTAGTTTGCTTTTTCATCATAAAAGGGGGGTACACGCAGGCTGTAGAGGTGACAGTCGCGTGTACACGCGGGCAGACTTTACTCTGCCTGAATGTACACGCGGCCTGTCCAGAGACAACCTGCGTGTACCTAGGGCCGACCTTTTTAAGGTCGACGCCCACCCAAAAAATAAACTAAATAATGAAATTGAAGTATTGAATAACTAGATAAGGGAGTTTGTACTTACTTGGTCCAAGCAGAAGTTCGTTTCGTCCACTGTAGCTCTCGGAATCACTATTTTTGGCAAAGGGGGTCTTTTGGCTCCAGAGTCAATTTCCAAATCAACATTGGTGATAATGAGCTGCCAGTTTCTATTTATAGACTTTTTGGCCTCTTTTTGTCACTTTTTTGGCCTCCCTTATCAGTTTCTTTATACCAAAAACCATTTAGAGTGATCCAAGAGTTATATGGGAGGGATTTGATCGGGTATTGGGACATTTTTTTTTTTTTTTGAGTTTTGAGAAAATATTGACGGTCCATAAAAAAAAAAAATTCAAAAATCAACTTGAGCATATAGGTTAGGTTACCACCCCAACTTTTGCATCTCGTTGTCTTTTTCTTCTGCTATAGGATCGATCCCATCAGGTTGTGACACGGAACCGTCATATCTGCTCTAGAAGTGTCGCAACTTGGTG
>ML799746.1:184055-194497 GCA_009831015.1 Picea engelmannii | reverse complement strand
GTCGAATTCCAAGTCAAACTCCTAGAGTATGACAATCCATTTGGAGTACTTGCCCCCAAGCAATTGACGTGTCAAAATATGTTGCATAGGGTTGCAATGAGAATTCACGGTAGTCTTACGTGAGAAGATATAGTGCCAAAAGCGTTGGACGGCCTGAACGGAAGCTAAGGCCAGTTTTTCGACATGTTGATACTTGATTTCAGTTGGTGTGATACTTCGACTCAAGTAGTAAACAACATGTTCATCGTGCGCATCATCCTCTTGGATGAGAACCATGCCAATAGTGTACTCCGAGGCAGCAAGAAAAAGTAAATAATTGCGACTGTAATCAGGAGGAAAGAGAAGCGGAGCTCGCGTTAGAGACAACTTTAAAGCTTCAAAAGCATTGTTGGAAACGGTATCCCAGACGAACTCGAAATCTTTCTTCAGTAACCGTGTAAAACCACGAGTGATCTTGGCATAATTAGGGATAAAACGACGAAGAAAGTTTGCTTTCCCCTTCAAACTTTGCAATTGGCGCAATGTAGAAGGAGGAGGGAGATAAAGAATCGCCTCAACCTTAATAGGATCCACCTGGATCCCTTAACGTGAAATGATAAAACCTAGAAGATGACTGGATTCTACACAAAAAACGCATTTATGAGGATTTAAACGTATACGATAGAACCGACAGCGAACGAAAATGGCTCGGAGGTGGGTAGGGTGATCGACTCTGCGCATAGAATGAGCGGGTAAATCGTCCAAATAGGGTTGAACGATAAGCTTAATATCATGAAAATCATAAGACATAGCGCGTTGAAAAGTTGTGCCCACATTCTTAAGTCCGAAAGGGAGTTTCCTATAGGCAAAAGTACCCCAAGGACAAATAAAGGCAGTCTTATGTTGATCCTCAGGAGCAATGTTAATTTGATTATAGCCGGAGAAACCATCCATGAGAGAGAACATTTCACTTTCGGCGCAGTCATCGACGATCTGATCGACGAAGGGGGTAGGAAAGTTGTCTTTGGGACAAACTTTATTAATATCCCTATAATCAACACATACACGAATAATGCCACCTTTCTTGTCAATCGGGACAGGATTGGAAACCCATTCTGTAAGAGCCATTGGATAAATAAATCTGGCTTTCAAAAGTTTCTCGACTTCAAGCTTTATAGCAGCCGCTTTACGTGGGTGAACTGGACAAAGGTGTTGTCGAACAGGTTTAGCTCCGGGGTATATCTTTATTTCATGTACAACAATAGCAGGGTCGATACCTGGCATCTCTTCGTAGCTCCAGGCGAAGATGTCTCAAAATTCTTTGAATAGAGACGTATAGGTGATGATTTCGTCGGAAGAACACGAAGCTCCAATATGAACATTTTCAAAAATCCCAGGTTTAATAGATATGTCAATGGGAATCATGGGCGAGATGTTACTTAATTTCCCTTCAGCAAACACATCGTGTGTAGTCGCAGGAACCATCGAAATGACAACAACGGTCGACGGAGTTGAAATCCGTTGGTAGTTCTCAAGAGTATGTTGCTCCAAAAAAAGTATGGAACGATGATGCCCATCATCCCAAGGGGTGTCCTCCATGATGGACATGATCATCTCGTCAGTGGGAAAAATAACACGAAAAGGATCGGGAGACAACTCATCAAGAGAAGGAGTAGAAGGTGTTGCCGATTGAATGGCCTGATAGGAAGATTCAACCGGACTTAAAGGCATTACGTCACCGAAACGAAGATAATCTCTAGGGTCAGGGACAATCCAAGGGTCGTGAGACGTAGGAAGTTCGTGAGGCACGATGGAGATCATGTTGATAGAAGCAACTGACGGGCGTGGAACATCGGGCGGTGGAATGGGGAAAGTACCCATTAACGAGGAGTCCTTTAAAAGGCCTACACCGACGTTCTCATAACCCGGTGGGGTTTTAGCAATAAACGGCACGTTGCCAGTACGGGTATCAGAATTGAAAAAGGCAAGTTGGTCGATGATAACAACCTTTCCTTGAATTCTAGAAGCTTCGAGAATTCATCTTTTTCCTTGCTTTAGAAAGAGTTCGCACCCTAGCAATTCAACACAATGCGAACTTCTCGCACCCTGGCTTAAAGTAGCCTGCGAGAATCATACATTCTCGCAGAGAAATATACTAGCAGCCTGCGAACAGTCCTCAAACATGTGGTTTCTGGAAAGAGATGAAGGTAACTTTTCTCAGGAGAAAGTTCTAATGAAGAGCCTGAGTACACCACCATCAATACATCATCATGACGACCAAAATCATGGGTAACAAGGAGGTAAAATTATATTCATTGTACACCCCCCTATAATTGCAACTTCTTGAAACCCAAGCATAGCCTAAAGTTTCACAAACTTAGCTTCTGTGAGAATCTCCATAAAGATATCAACAACCTGATCATTTGTATTGCAATAGATAAGAGACAAATCAACATCTTATACCAACTACCTCAAATAATAAGTATGAAGCTCCATGTGTGCAAGATACCAAATATAATAAATATGCAAAACAGAAATAAAATGCTAGAAATGGCAGAATAACAGTAATATATCCAGCATAATATCCACAATAACACAGAAATGATATAAGAACAACAACAAAAATAACACTTTGATTCAGAAAGCAATGTTCACATGCCTCTTCGAGGGGGCAACCTCCAATCGAGCAGTGCTCTGTTACAATAATCTCCAAGATAGGGTTTTCATACCCTCGACCCTTATTTATACTAAATATGTCTATCAAGAGAAGCATCTAGAGGAAGATCCTTCTAGAAGCGGAAGCTTCTATTAGGTCTTCTTAATTCTATTTTATTGAAAGGACTTATTAATATTGACCTTTATTACATCTGAATATATTGATCTACCTATGTGCGGGTTAGGACCCTAACATGTCTGCCCCCTTAAAAACAGCCTTGTCCTCAAGGCTTGAGATGTGGAAACTGCTGCAGAATGGTAGTTGGTTTCCAAGTGGCGTCTGCTGGAGTCGTATCTTTCCACTGGACTAGCACTTCCTTGATGGTTCTCTGACGCAGGCGACGCTCACGCTGGTCCAAAACTACTTCTGGTTGCAGCCAAATGGATCATTCTTCAGCTAACTCGAGAAGGTTGGTTTGAATTTGGCACCTAGTTCCAATCACCTTCTTTAAGCATGAAACTTGAAAAAATGGATGTAGCTTCAACTTACTGGGCAAAGCTAACTGATATGCAACTTGTCCCACATGCTTGAAAACTGTATAAGGGCCATAAAATTTGGGCACTAGATTTTGACAATGCTTGGCCTTGAGGGAAGTTTGCTTGTATGGTTGCAATCGCAGAAACACCTGATCCCCTTCTGCAAATTGACGTTCAGAGCGACCTTGATCTGCTTGTTGCTTCATGTGATTTTGTGCCATGACCAAGTTCTCTTTAAGGGTACAAAGAATATCCTCTCAAACTGTAAGTGTTTGGTCAACCGCCTGGACCTTCGAGGTACCTGGTAAGTATGAGAGAACTGAAGGTGGATTTTGTCCATATACCACTTCAAAAGGAGTCATGCGAGTAGATGTATGGTAGGAAGTGTTGTACCACCATTCGTCTAGGGGTATCCATTGAATCCACTGATGTTGTTTCTCAGATGCAAAAAACCTTAGATATGTTTCCAAACACTTGTTGACAACTTCCATTTGACCATCAGTCTGGGGATGATAAGTTGTGCTGAGATGCAATTGGGTGCCTTATAGCTTAAACAGTTCTTGCCAAAAATTGCTTGTGAAAGTTGGGTCACGATCAGAAACAATAGAGTGTGGCATGCCATGAAGCTTGAAGACCTAGTCCATGAAAATTTGAGCCATCGTGGATGCAGTAAATGGGTGTTGAAGAGCACAGAAATGAGAATACTTGGAAAGGAGATCCACAACCACCTTTATGATTGATTTATTCCCTGACTTGGGTAAGCCAGTAATAAATTCCATAGAGATATCCTTCCAAATAGCAGGTGGAATCGGAAGAGGTTGGAGTGTGCCCGGAGATTTGACTGTTTCTCCCTTGTTGCATTGACACACCTCACATTCAGTGACAAAATTACGGATGTCCTGTTTCATACCATCCCAGAAAAAAGAACCTTTGACCCTGTCATATGTTTTTGTGAACCCTGAGTGCCCTACTGTGGGTGTAGCATGAAGCTCATAAAGTACCATGGATTTAAGCTTTTATTGTTTACTTAAATACAAACGGCCTTTGTATCAAATCTCATCCTGGAGCCAAGAGTACCCTGGGGGAGCCAGAGCCTTGGTCTGCAATTGCTGGATAAGATGTGAACTTTTGGGATCTTGAAGCCATTCCTGGCGCACATCTTGGAGCCAATCGGGTACAATGAAGGAAAGAGAAAAAAGGGATCCTTCTTCTTCATATTTTTGGGACAGTGCATCTGCCACTACATTATCTTTGCCCTTCTTGTAAATGATCTCATAATCATAACCAAAGAGCTTAGTCACCCATTTTTTTTGCTCCTGGGAGGAAATGCATTGTTCCATAAAGTACTTGAGGCTTTGATGGTCGGTCTTAATTTGGAAGCGTTTCCCCAAGAGATAAGGGTGCCACAGATCAACGACATGCAGAATAGCCAACATTTCCTTTTCATAAATGGGTTTTCCTAGCTTCCTCTCAGACAGTTTCTTGCTGGTGAAGGCCAAAGGCCGACCCTCTTGCATAAGGACAGCATCGATTCATTTCCCAAAGACCATCTTCAAGGTTTGAAAAGCTTGAGCAGCGGCTGGAGTCCAAGTGAAAGAGTTCTTTTTGAGGAGAGCAGTAAGAGGTGTTGCAATCTTTCTGTAGTTCTTAACAAACTTGCGATAATACCTTGTTAAGCCCAGAAATCCATGTAAGCTTTTGAGATTCTTTGGGTGTGGCTAGTCTTGCATAGCTTCAATGTTTTTCGGATCCACCCTAACGCCATCCTTGCCAACCAGATGACCCAAGTATTCTACTTCGGAGGCACCAAAAGCAAATTAATATGTTTTAGGAAAAGTTGGTGCTGGGAGAGGAGATGGAGAACTTGATCCACATGAGTAAGATGGTCTATCCAGGTTTTTCTATATATGAGGATATCATCAAAGAAAACTAAGACAAAATGATGGAGAAAGGGACAGAAGACATGATTCATGAGGCTTTGGAAGGTGGAGGGGGCATTACACAAGCCAAAGGGCATGACCAAAAACTCATAGTGGCCCTCATGAGTGTGAAAGGCCATCTTGGGAATGTCTACCTCTTTCATACGTATCTGGTGATAGCCCGAGTGAAGATCAAGTTTAATAAAGAATTGGGCACCACTCAATTCATCCAGGAGGTCATCAATGACAGGAATGGGAAATTTATCTTTAATGGTCAGTTTGTTGAGGGCACGGAAGTTAGGACACATTCTCCAAGAACCTTCTTTCTTCAGGACCATGACTACAGGAGAAGAGTAAGGGCTCGTACTAGGGCGGATAACTCCTGCTTTAAGGAGTTCCTAGACCATTTTCTCAATTTCATTTTTTTGTGAAAAGGGGTGGCCATATGGACGGATATTGGGAGGAAGGCTTCCGGGTACAAGGGGAATGGAATGATCATGAACACTGCGGGAAGGAGGGAGTCCTTGGGGGTGGAAAATACCATTTTATGTTTAGAAAGGAGAGCTTGGAGGTCATGCGGTACCGGGGGTGTCTCTATTGCTTATATGGCATGGAGTTGGGCAATGACACTAGAATGACCTTTTTTGAGCAGCTTTTCCATACGATGGGAACTAATGACCTCAGGTGAACCAGCAATGATGCCTTGGAATTTATATTGGTGGCCTTCCTGGTCGAATTGCATGGTTAATGCCATAAAATCCATGAGAATGGGACCCAAAGTTCTTAGCCAATCTGCACCCAACACAATGTCACAACCACCCATGGCAATAGAAAACATATGGGATTTTCGGTGGTAGTCACCGATTTGGAGACGCACATTTTCACAGCGCCCTCCACGTTTCATGGAACCACCATTGACAATCATGATTTGGAAATAGTTGACAGCATGGATGTAGCAATGAGTTTCTTGGGCAATGCGGCGATGAATAAAATTATGGGTGCTTCCACTATCAACCAGAATCATAACCATTCAATGCTTGATGTAACCGATTAACTTGAGGGTTTGGGGAGCGGAAAATCTAGTGAGAGCATTGAGGGAAATGATGGGTTCTACTTCGGGAGGGTTTGAGGGAGGGGTTATGTCAGTGATTTCAGGTGACTCAGACACAAGGGGAGTTTCAACATCCTCTTCTGAAATATCCTCAGATATGGCCATAAAAATCTTTTGTTCCTTACACTTGTGGCCCGGGAAATATTTGTCATCACAATTATAACAAAGGCCTTTGAGTTGGCGTTCATCCATTTCATCCCTGGTCAATTTTTGGATCTTTAATGGGGTGGAGGGAGTAGTGGCAGTGACGGGTTTAGGGAGAGGGATAAAGGAGGGTTTTCGGTTTTGAGATTATACCACATGTTGTGATTCTTTATCTCTTTTAGTAGCCTACACCCAAGTCGAGGGTCGAGCCATGAGGACATGGGCCCGAATCTCATCCTTGAGGCCACTGATAAAACACTCTCGAAAGAAAGCATCAGTCATGCCCTCTGTTTGAAAAGCCAGGTGCTCAAAGGCAGCTATGAAGTCTTCTACTGTTCTAGATTGTTTCAACTTTGTCAAACATCCCAAATGGTTGGTGTCTATGTCAAAGCGTTCATAAAGCTCAGTCACAAATTGGGTCCAAACAATATACCCTTGACGAGAAGTTTTTCTCCATTGCCACCATTGCCAACATTCTTGATCTAGATGGAGAACACCATACCAGAGTTTGGCCAAGTCATCTGTGATGCTGTATAAAGAGAAATAATGTTCCATTTGGGTTACCCAACCAGTGGGGTCCGAGCCATCAAATTTGGTCACATCCACCCGCGGAAGGCGTATGTCATGTTGAAAGTGATGGTTCTGAAAGGTATGGGAATGGGATGAATGTTCGCCTTCAGTTTTTGGAGGTGCTTCAGAGAAATGGTCATCTGTAGGGATCTTCAGTTTGGTGCAGAGGGATGCAAAGACAGATTCAAGCTGGGTGGTCAGCTCTTGTTTGACTTCCTCCATTGAGGACTGCATGGTTGTATTTATGGTTGTATTGATGGATGAATCGATGGAGGCAACAGTAGCACTAATTTTTTTCACTTGTTTTTAGGTTTCGAGGAAACCAAATTGCAAGGTGTTGGAGCGAGTTTCCAGATCTTGGCTACGGGTATGGGCCATGAGGATGAGTGAACTGAAAAGGGGCGGGCGGGGTCAAAAAATTTTCTTAAAAAATGAGATGGATGAATGTGATAAGGGCGGAGAGATGAATCCAATGGAATAGGTCTCAAAGAATACTGCAGTGATGAAATCCCCAAATGCTTAACCAGAAGAAATGTGTATTTACTTGGCAACCCGAACACAGTTGCGCGGAAATAGCTCTGGTCTGTTTTAATTTGTTTATGTTTCTGTCCCCCAAGGGTTAGGTATTCAAGGGTTCTACAGACAAGGTTTTTCCCTGTGCTATAGCTCTTTGATATACATGCGGGGTCCAACAGTAGTACTCGACCCAATATCTCAGGGAAATAACTAAGGAGGATAGACTGTAGCCTTAGTCGTACTACTCGACTACCCAGGTACTAGAGAGTATCTTCCCGAGTGTTTTTCTCGGTGACACTATAGCAGTCCAGCGGCCGATAGGTTTATCTAAAGAGGGCTTCAGGAAATCTAGCCCGATCCGTACACAGGTGTTGTCTGATGCGCTACCACTCGAAGGGGTACCAACATGGGTTACAAGGGTGGCCAACAGATGAGCACTTAAGAACCACTTGTATTTCTTGCATGTATGAATCCCTCAACCGTGGGTTTATGCGCGTAGCGACATATCTATGCGGCTTAAAGACGTCGGAATACGTCTCTACCCTGAAAAAAATTCCCACAATTTCTGCCAAGGAAAGTGCTCTAATACCACTTGCAAGATACCAGATATAATAAATATGCAGAACAGAAATAAAATGCTAGAAATGGAAGAATAACAGTAATATATCCAGTAATAATAGAGGCAAGGTCATATGGTAGTGTATGCGACCGGGGGCTAACCGTTTGAAATTTGCGCGCCAAAACTCCATTGTCGGGGATCCCACTGTATCGTCATATGACACTGTAAGTGCGACTGGGGGCTGGGGATAAGCCCCAGCCCGGACCCCCGCGCCAACCATAAAGTAAATCAAACTTAAATATTTTTTAAACCATATATATAATAAGTAACATCGTGTGGCACGTCGGTCGGGTGGCCATTGCTAAAGCGCTTGGTCCTTGGGGGAGGTCCGGGGTTCCATCCCACGGACTCCATAATATTTTAACCAACCAACCTATACCATGGTGCCACGTGGCAGCCCAAGCCTGGGCCACGTAGCACCAATCCATTTGCCCATTAAATGCCACGTGTCGAAACATCATTCGTCCACATCTACCAATCAACAATTTCCACATCATCAACTACCACATCATTGTACGGCCTCTGCCATGTCATCTTCCGTATGGACTGTACAGTCAGCACAAATTTTATTTTTTTTGTCTGTTTGGCGATTCGAACAGAACGCGATATCTCTCTCATCCGACGTCCGGTTGAACCCAAATGAGTTGCGTTGGGTTCGTGATGATGAGCGCTACGCACCCATTCGTTTTGAGGCAATTCTGAGAACTTTGATTTTTGAGCTAAATTTTGATCACACCTTCCCACTGAAAGGCTTTTGGACCCACAAAAGCTTATGATTATCTGCTTGAGATTCAATACTCTTCTGCTTCCAAGTTCTATCAACTGATTCTACATGAAAATCCTTTTTGACAATCACCTAAATACCTTGACATGCCTTGCACTGCAACTGGCTATGTCCCTCAACCACTGTCCTCTGACTGTTGCTGACCCATTGTTCTCTTTGTGCTTGGAAGACTTCCAACCTTCCCACTGAGAATCAAGTCCCTCTTGTGAACTCTTTGGCGTCAAAACAATCCGCTCTACAATGGCTGCAAAAACTTCCCTGTGACATCTTGTCACAAACCAAGAAAACCATCAATCTTGAAAACAAATTTATATAAGACTAAAAATGATGCCAACAAATTATTTTGCTCTTCAAGCAAATGGTCGCATCTTGTACTTCATCAAAGCACACGGCTTTTTCCTGCATCTTGGTGTACTCAAAATCAACTTACAAGCCAACAAACACCATCGACTAAACATAAGTCGAAAAACATGATCAACACACATAGTCATGAAGACAACATCGACACAAGTCGAGACTCATTTGAAACATATCAACCTTCCCAAAATGACAAGTCGACATTCATGATACACAATCATGTTACAATCATGAGTCATTCATGATGAACTATCACGAGTTCACTGTTTACACACACACAAAAACACATGTATGTGCATAACTCTTCAACTCTCCTTCAAGTACAAATATAAGTACATAAACCTGAAACATGTGGGTACATAAGAGCTGAATATGAAAAAGATATATGGCTGTAACAAGTGAGCATCATACCCATCTTTTACATCCTCTTAGCGAAGTTGTGCAACAAACAAAAATGCCTTCAAACGAATTGCATTCACATACAACTTGCATCATACAAATTGTGATAAACTGCTACAACTTGTCATACTCTCAACATAAATGCATACATAAGGCTGAAATATGTATCTATAACAGAAAATGCAAGCCTTACTTGCTCAAAAAATCCAACCATTTCTTACCAAGCCAACTCAATGGTGAATTTTTCCACTGAAAATCATCCTCTTGTGAATCATCTTGATACACATCGATGATGGAATCTCCTCTTCCATTCTTGCCAATCTCTTTATCCATCTGCTTCTTGTGTTGTGGATGAGTGGTTGGATACAATGTCCAACATTGGTCAATGAGATGACCCCTCTTCTGACAATGAGTGCAAATCTTTTGCATCCTCTTTTCAAGTTGTCTTTGCTTGTAAAGTTTCCTGAAAGTGGTCAATCTTTTCCAACATTTTGCAACATGATGGTTATATAAACCACAATATGTACATGGACTTTTTCTTCCATTCTTACATACAAATTTATCATGCTTAACATAATCAAAAGCAACTGAATGATAGGCAAAATTATACCTTGAACATTCACCTTTATCGCCTCTTTGAGGAGGTGAATTTGAAGAGTTACAAGCTCTCCTTTGAAGACCAACAACAATGTTATTGTCTGCATGGCTATCATAACTCTCTTGTTTCACACATTTGCATTCATCTTGAACACAAGCTTTGCATGCTTGAGGGATTGAACTTGCAACAAAAGTTCTTGAACTTTCACCTTTATAGCCTTCTTGAGGAGGTGAACTTGAAACAAAATTTGTTCT
>ML799746.1:152787-169813 GCA_009831015.1 Picea engelmannii | reverse complement strand
ACTCTTGTACCATATCTCTCATGGTTACAAACTCCTTCAACATCTCTTTGTCAAAGAACTTGGATAATGAAGATGTATGAGAACCATCAATGTTTGAAGCTTCCTCCATCCTTGCAAGATATCAAACTTCAACACAAAACTTGCACAAATACCAACATCTAAATCTCTAGCTATCAATGGAAATCACATGAGCAAAACAAACTATGCTCTGATACCACCTGATCTAGAAATAGTGGGTTGACTTGTTATGCTATGCAAGCACCCTCTACTTCATAAAAATAAACTTTTCAGGACCTTGCTCAATGTGTTAAAATATGCAAGATAAATTATGTGCCAAGTTTATGCATCTTCTTTTAAATGTTTATATGTGAGTTCTTTGCAAGATTAAATATGTTGTTTTCATAAATACAACAGCAAAAATAGTTTGCAGCAAATAATAACCAGCAATCACTCACAACAAGAACAAGATGATAAAGGAGTTCACCCCTCTCTGGGCTACATCTCCTTGAGCCTCCTTCAATGGACTTGGCTCTCTAGGATTAATTTGTCAAAGATTATTTTACAAGTTTCTACTCAACTCCAATGGAAATATTGACTGTACCATTGGGTTCAAAATAAATAAAAACCCCAGAAATGACTAATAAAACTCTGAAAACGGATCATGGCTCATCAGGGCATGACCTCTTCTACATGTGGCCTTAAGCTTCCCTGTGGAAAAAACACCTGTAAAAGTCCTCAAATGGATCTGAAACCTATCCCAATGTGTTTGGAGCATAACAATTAGCCAAAAATGACTATTCAGTCACATAAAATAGACTTGTGCTCATCTGAGCATGTCCTCAATCAATGAGGGCTTCAAGCTCCCTAAAGCTCTCTGAAACTTCAATGGTGAAAAACCTGCAAAAGAAGTCTTCAAATGGCTTTGAAAACAGTGCCAATGGATTCATAACATCCAAAAACCCCTAGCTGGGCTTTTTCGGAACCTCATTTGGCCAAAAAATAAAGAAGATAAGCCTCCTGCCATTTTCTTCCTTCAAGCTTGTTGTCTCTGGTTCGCCAAAACGCACCTATGTGTGGCCAACCTAGCTCACGCGCAAAAACTCGTGCTAAAACCTAGCACTGATCGCAACCGCATAACGGTGCGAACTGTAGGACGGTTATGGGCGTGCCTAGCCCCTAACCGCCAAGGCCGTGGTCATAAGGGTCACCATGTGACCACGTGCTCAAACAAAAAGGGCCAAGATTTTAAGCCAATAACAAAGCGACAAATGTCGGGCGGATGGTGTGTTATAACCGTTTTAAAAAATGCCAAACCCCGCGCGCACAAAGGCAAGGTCATATGGTAGTGTATGCAACCAGGGGCTAACCGTTTGAAATGTGCGTGCCAAAACTCCGTGGTCAGGGATCCCACTGTATGGTCATATGACACTGTAAGTGCGACCAGGGGTTGGGGCTAAGCCCCAGCCCAGACTCCCGCGCCAACCATAAAGTAAATCAAACTATGGGTCGGGCGGCCATTGCTAAAGCGCTTGGTCCTTGGGGGAGGTCTGGGGTTCCATTCCAACGGACTCCATAATATTTTAACCAACCAACCTATACCATGGATCCACATGACAGCCCACACCTAGGCCACGTGGCACCGCTCCATTTGCCCATTAAATGCCACATGTCGAAACATCATTCGTCCACATCTACCAATCAACACTTGCCACATCATCAGCTACCACCTCAGCGTACATACATGCCATGTCATCGTATGGCCTTTGCCACGTCATCATCCGTACGGACTGTACAGTCAGCACAATTTTTTTTTTCTTCTTTGTTTGGCGATTCAAACAGAATGTGATATCTCTCTCATCCGACGTCCATTTGAACCCAAACGAGTTGCATTGGGTTCATGACGACGAGGGCTACGCACCCGTTTGTTTTGAGGCAATTCTGAGAACTTTGTTTTTTGAGCTAAATTTTAACCCATGTTCCAGATTTTGATCAGTGGGTTAGGACCCTAACAATGTGCTTCATCTTACAATGGGTGATTGGATCCTGAACAAACTATACTGCACTTTGGTTGTCACAATAGATTATAGTCAATGTTTGGACTAGAAATCTAAGCTCACCCAAGAGATTACAAATCTGCACTACCTTTGTTCCAGTATTGATTGCGCTATGATATTCTCCTTTTATGGTTGAAAGAGATACTACCTTTCTTGTTTTACAACACCAAACTATGGGTCTAGAGCCAAGATGAAACACATAGCTAGATGTAGTCTTTATGTCATTGCCATCTCAAACCCAATCCTAGTCAATGTAACCAACTAAATGGTTCTTAGTATTGCAATATTTTATACTAAGTTGATGAGTGCCCTTGATATAACGAACAATCCTCTTTGTAACCTTCAAATGACTTTCCCACCAATCCTACATGAACTAAGAGACCACACTAAAAACAAAGGAAATCTATGATTCACTGTAAGCTAAATAAATAAGGATACTAACAAGCTACCTATAGAGAGTAGCATTGACTTTCAAATAAAAAATCACACTCTTTAATCAGCTTCACTCTCAATTGGTAAGGTGTAGTACACAGTTCATTGTATTCCATTTTGAACCTATGTAATATATTCATACATATTTAAGTTGAGAAAGAAAGATAACATCGTCCATTTGTAAAACTTCGATGCTCAAAAGAAAATGCAACGAACCAAAGTCAATCAACTCAAAAGTATCTACTAATCATTTCTTCAAACCCAAGTTAAATAAACATTACCTCCAATAATGACTAGGTTATCAACACCCAACACAACAATTAAAGTTTAAACATTTGCATGTAAAACATAGATTTTATGATCGAATTCACAACATTTAAAACCAACATTGAGAAAATATTGATCTATCATCGCATACCATTCCTAGGGGCTTGCTTCAAATCATACAATGATTTCTTCAAATGATGAACAACACTGTGGTCATTTTCAAAGTCAACATACTACTCCATATAATTCTCCTAAATTAAATCACCATGTAATAAAGCACTTATTTTCCTCATATATAATGGAAATGGGAGGAAATAAATCAATGAATACCAAATGAAGGCACTCAAAAGCTAAAGACAATGTTCAAACTCAAAATATTAGAATATCAAAGAAGATTTAAAAAAAACAATTCCCCTATCAAATATCCAATTTTAGCTTTAAGAGAATGGCAAGTGTTTATCGAGTGATTCATTAGCTACCAAAATGCATTGACATGGGCTTTCAAAGTCATCGGCTCTTCTTCTTATGATTTCAATGTATTTAGTTTTAAGAGAATGGCATGTATTTATCGATTCATTAACTACCAAATTACATTGACATGGGCTTTCAAAGTCATCAGCTCTGCTTCTTATGACTTCAATTTATTATTTTGTTCATTGTAGTGTCGTACAAGGAAATTCCACTACACATGAAAGAAATGGAAATGAAACTACATGCAATGTTTCACCAACTACAAATACTAAATAGAGTCGAACCACTAGTAATTCAACTAATTGGAATATTGTAAAAATTGAACCATGGTATTCTTTGAAAACATGGAGCAAAGTTTTATATAAATATCTAGAGTTGAACCACTAGTGATTCAACTAATTGGAATATTGTCAAAATTGAACCATTGGTGATTATATAAATGGTATTATTTGAAAACATAAAGCAAAGTTTATTTTTATTTTTTTAAACTATCCAATAATGAATTTTTTTTTAAATATTTTTAATTTGTTAATATTTTTTTTTGAATTTTTATATTATTTTTCTATTATTATATATTTCTTGAAAACCATGAAAATATTTTTATTCTTTGTAATTTTTTTAAGAAAGAAAATAAAATTGTGTAAATGTAGTCATCATGGTCAAAATGGACCTCTAGAAGTTGCCCTAGCAACTCAATTTTCCTATAATAAATATTTTGTTTAATTACAAAGTTTTATTTTAAAAAGATATTGACAATAAAATTTTGTTTTAAAAAACATACATGCATTTTTCAATTTGTGCCATAAGGAATAAATGGTTGAGGACAACCTGGAATATTTTAAAATTCTATATTTGAACCATCTACAATCATGGAAGAATGTCTACCTTGAATATAATATTCAAAGTATACAATTCAATCGTACCCATATATGATCGTGGATCTTACTTTATTCTTCCATTTCCAAACCACCTCTCAAATGGAGTCTCACAAAGAGTGGTCATGAAAATTCATATGATTATTTTCATTATATATATATATATATATATATATATATATATATATATTAAAAATTTTGAGTTTTCTATTAAATTAGAGGAATTTATAAGTAAAAAATGAACTTCACAACAAAAATTGTGTTATTAAAATCAATTTTATAAAAGTCAATCACATTTTCTAAAATAACATTATCTTAAAAAATAAATTGACTTTTTTAGAGTTAAAAATATTTATTTCTCACATTCTAAATGATAAATAACAACTCATAATTAACTTTAACAATGTTACAAATAAAATGGTCATAATAAAATAAAATAAACACTTACAAAATATTTTTTAATATAATAAATATACTCATAAAATAAAATATTTTTAAATATATATAAATAAATTACTAATTCAATATTCAAAAATATAATACATAAATTATACATATTATTCACATTTTATTTTTTAAATTAAATAAAACAATTCATAATATTAAAAACTCAACCCATGTAATATGAATACCCCTTGACTAATATATGGGGTACATGGTATACCACTTACTCCATATATTAGTGAAGCGAATATATGGTGTATTGATATATATTATATTAGCTTGGGTAATATATATATTATATTAGCTTGGGTAATATATGGGATAAGTGGTATACCACGTACTATATTTATTAATCAAGTTAATATAACCCTAATATATAGGGTATTCATATTATGTTAGTCATATTACGTAGGATATTTGGGTTAGGTTTTTACATTAATATATATATATTATTTTGAATATATAGAGAGAATTATAAATTGTTTTATTTAATTTAAAAATTATCTCATATATTATATTAGCTTGACTAATATATGGATATTCATAGTGCATGAGGTATATGGATTGGGTATATATATTATATTATATTAAATAAGATATGAAGTTTTTGGTATACCATATATTTCATATATTAATTAAGTTAATATACATGGAGTAAATGATTATTTCAATTGTGTATTATATATGTTAGTTAAATTAATATATTGGTATGTATATATTAGTTTAACTAATATATAAATATTCATATATAAGTTATGTGGGAACTACATATTTATATTAGTTAAAACTAATATATGGATATGTGAAACTATATATTTATAATTCTCACATATTCATATATTAATTATATTAATATATAAATACGTTGTTTATAATATAGGCATGATCCGAATTTCGGGGGCTAAGATCTGGATGGCTTGAATGTCGAGAGAGGAGGAGCTTAGACATGTCAATATTGCATGAGAAAAAAAAATCATGAACAAAAACATGTAAATGAAGTACTCGGGAGGTGAGACTCAAAGAGGATTCTCACCTCTAAAATTGATTACTAATAAATCACTAAGAGATAATTAATCTCACAAGGAACAATAGAAAATATGAGAGAAGCCAAAATGAGTAACTTGATATTATGAAAATGTTTGTTAGGCCTTTATATAGCATTACAAAATGGTCCATTGGACAAAGTCAAAAAGAGTTCATTAAATGAGTCTCTATTATTAGTATAATAGATCTAACTACCCAACTAACTAAGTAATGGAAAGTAAAACCCGATACAATAATGGGAAGAGATCATTAAATGTGTCTCTATTATTATAATAATAGATCTAACTACTCATCTCACTAAGTAGTGAAAAATAAAATCCAATACAATAATGGAGAGATGAGACTCTCTTTGACCCATATGGGCAACCTATTAGCTCATTTAATTAATGAGGAGGTGAGCATCTCCTTGATCCACATGGGAAATCTATTAACTTTATAGCTTTATGACTTTTGCATCCGAATTTAGACCATATACCCCCTTAAAATTCGGATCATTCCTCCCCCCTTAAAAAATGATGGTCCCCATCATTTCACCCGTGCTAAAAAGAGAAACCTCATTATCGTACAATTATGATTACAATGTGAAAATACCCAATGAAGAGAAGGGTTTTGTCTGGTTGACCCATAACCTAGTTGACAATGACATTGTACATGGGTAGAAAATTAAATAAAATCCCAAAATTTAAAAAAAAAAATATGGGAAAATTGTGACTTTGGGGGATGTGAACATCCTTCTACAAATTTATTCATAACTTTTTCTACATGTGATGAAATTCAATTCCGTTGAAGACCCATTTGAGCTACTAAAGAGACCTTTCCTTCCATATGTAGAAATTCTTTTGTAGTTTCTTGAACAGGGAGAAAAAGATTGTTGAAGATGGTGGTACATGCGGCCTCCTTGGGTCAAATACATGTTGAGATTCAATCGATGATATCTCTCAAACCAGGAAGCCAAATGAGATTCCGTGAAATACCCATTTGATATCTTGAAGAGATATTTGCAATGAAATATGGTAGAGCCTCTGAAATGATGAAATGATGGTAGATATCAGCCTCCGAGATCTGGATCAGTGGTATCATAGCTAATTAATCTCACAAGGAACAATAGAAAATATGAGAGAATTCAAAATGAGTAACTTGATATTATGAGAAGGATTGTTAGGCCTTTATATAGCTACAAAATGGTCCATTGGACAAAGTTAAAAAAAGCTCATTAAATGAGTCTCTATTATTAGTATAATAGATCTAACTACCTAACTAACTAAGTAATGGAAAATAAAACCCGATACAATAATGGGAAGAGCTCATCAAATGAGTCTCTATTATTATAATAATAGATCTAACTACCCAGCTAACTAAGTAGTGAAAAATAAAACCCAATACAATAATGGAGAGATGAGACTCTCTTTGACCCATATGGGCAACATGTTAGCTCAATTAATTAATGAGTTGAGCATCTCCTTGATGCACATGGGCAATCTATTAACTTTATAGCTTTATGACTTTTGCATCTGAATTTAGACCATATACCCCCTTAAAATTCGGATCAAGCAAAGTACTCGTAATTAGTTTGAGTTTGTAAATATAATTTACATATTCATTTTTTAATTAGTCACACTTTATATACTCTCAATTTAAAAAATGAATGTATGGTTCATCACATGTGTTATATTCAAAAAGTAGTACATTATTATTTATTATGTGATTATCACTTTATGAGTACTACATTTCTAATTAAAGGTAATCCATAAATTCAAAATTATTTTTATTTGTAGTCACATCAATAGAATATTTTTTTATTAATTTTATTTCTAGACATATTTTCAATTTAACGTAACCATAGTTACATGGATAGCAGTGCAAGAGGTGAGTTATAAATATACATTCTCCACAAAATGACTAACTCATCAATTTTTATTATATCTCTTATTATTCCCATTTTAGACCTCAAAATTCCCCTAGTTAATATCACTCATAAGTAATGCTCAAGTCAAGGAACCTCTAACATTTGATTTCGCTTGAATGTCCAAATATAGAAAACATGAAATTGTCCACCTATGGACCTAACAACCACCTCTAAAGAAGTAATTAATCTTCTTTTACAAATAAACCAATATTTACCATTTATAAACAAATTCTCATTGGTATAAGCCATATAGCATTAAATTGCAAGAGTACTCCAAAGAGCCTTATGAATAGCCCAAAATGGAGTCATACACACCTAGACAATAGGGAGGAAATGTGTAGCACTACACCATACATTTCCTAAGAAAAATCCACTAGAGTTGATAATAAAATAAAGATAAAAAAAATTACTCATGTTTCTTGGATCTAAACAAAGAGGACGGAAGAAGAATTGGTGACTTCCGCTCAATATTTAATCAATACCTTCGTGTAAATCATATGTGCCTCCATTGGTCAATGAATAAAATGAAAACAAAGACTAAACATCCATGGCATTCTTGACAAAGTTGATCAAAGGTGGAACTTGTCAACCACAACTCTCACTTAAAATCTAGGTTTGACCTTTGCTAGATAGCTCTTGGAACATGAGATCGTATTCCACTCTATCAACTGTCGGAAAAAAAAAAAAAATTACCTCTTCCATCAATTGGGAAATATTTCCCATAAAATTATCCTTGATGGAATCTATCTCAAGTGTAATCACATCTATCGTCTCATGCATGCATTCCATGTGGGAAGTTGTGCCCTTCAATTTTTCCATTCTGCACTCTCCCTTTGCTCCTGATAATGGAAGAGAAGTTTCCCCTCGAGAGGACATATTACCCTGGATTTGATCCCTTTCACCTTCCACTATGATCTCATAAAGCACATAATACCTTTGATCCTTCTTTACATCTTGATCAACCTCAGCCTTTTTCCACTTCCACTATGTATCCACCATCCAAGGAAATTCCAATTGTAAAATGATTGCTTTTATGATAGTAATGACATTGAAATAAAATATGTTAACAATTAGTGATTTATGCCTAGTGGTTGACATCTTCTTCTATGATAATTGTTATCACCAAATCTAGAACTTGTGCAAATCCTTCACTAGATACTTGACAAGTGTAACATATGGAAGTAATTGTCAGTGTCACCTAAGCAATTACTTCCCTTGTTTTAGTGAAGGATCAATGTCCAACATAATGGGGTCTTCCCCAGTAACCTCAAAGGATCATATAGCATGGCTAAGCAAGTCACGACCCCTTAATATCGGTTACTTGATTGTACCACTAGCTAGGTTAGGGTTCAAGGCAAAGTCGAGATTGTTTAAGCAAGGAAAAATTAATGTGCATGTGTGAGGGGTGTTTCTAAAAATATAATAGGTATCCACCACAACAATTGAATTAAATAAATTCCCYAAAAMACTAGCTATCAAAKAAAAAGGAAAGGCGATAAAAAAAACTTGTAATAAAAGATGATATACYTTAGTAATAAAAAGTTTATGACAACAATAAGTAAASAATCCTARGTTAGTAAAGAATGCAATGAAAGAGGTATTAAATGCAGGWTGAAAGATTATTAAACCAATAATTAATGATYGTTGAAATGAWATAGCATGAAATTACTTTAAATTAATGCAAKATTCTAAGCCATAATGGTTGAAAATTGCAATAATGCATAAATAAATGATGTTAAAGATTATTATAGGTCAAAAATGCAATTAARCTCTAGGTATTAGGCTAATAATGACTATAAATTAAATATACARTGCAACTAAGCTAATTCTAACACAAGACGTCAAAGGGAGAGAGATCTAAGGTTTTAAGGTGGCCTASTAAAGAGAAATACTAGTGTCGTCTTAGTTCCTTSGGCATATGGAGTTAATAAATGRAACCTCTATGGAGGATAAAAGAAAKAAAAAACAAGGATAAAACCCTAGGGGAATACAATCACAAACCCTTGGTCTAAACCTTCTAGGAAAACAAGATAGGGGAGTACAATCACAAACCCTAGATGTTGTCCTATGTCTTCTAAGGATTCTAACAAATGATCAAGGTGATAAAACCCTATAGGATTACAACCATAAGCTCTAGGATTTAACCAATAAGGGTAAATCTAGGGGAGTACAATCACAAAACCTAAAATCAACCTTATATGCTTCAACAAGCTTAAAATGGATGAAGACAAGGGAAGGGGGCACAATTGCAATCCTTTCTAGGGTTCCAAAACAAAATGTATGCAAGGAAAACAAGATAACATGCAAATTATCACCAATTTGATAAAGAAATTACTTAAAACATCAAGAATAACCCATCAAATACTTATAAACGACACTTACTAACCAAGTCATTGAGCACGAGGAAACCCTAGAACATGAACCATCCATAAAAATGTGAAGAAACATCCATAAGATCACTCTCCAAGACGTACGCACAAGTACTCCATGATGAAAGAGAAGAAAATAAGACAAGTATAGAAGTGATTATGCATGAGCGTTGCATGGGATTTGGAAATAAAAGGTGAATCGTGCGCTTCTCATGAAATACGTGAAAAGTGTATGTCATGCAAATATAATATTCAGAATTCCCACATGCAAAGGGGAATTTGAACTATCATTCGGTTGAGAAAATAGGGAGAGTCATCTCTTAGAGAATTATCAATGGCTTGATGTAATCTAATTATGCCAAGCTACAACCATGAATTATGAAGGTATTATGACTTTGTGTAAGAGTAATTGTTGTTATTGAGAGGAACTAAACTATAGTTTAAAATCCCTATACTCCTAGTAATGATATATTTATTGGTCATCCTATCTTGGATCCCTAGAGGGAAGTGGGATAACATAAGGGATTGCTTAGCAGAGAAGGGGATCTTGTTCCTTGGGTTGTTTAGGTTGATGAGAAAAGAAGGATGTGGATTGGGATTGCTATAGGTGGAAAATTGACTGTGAACCTGGAAAATAGGTTATGTGAAGAGAGTTAGAGTCTTCCCTAGGTAAATTATCTCTTGTGGACTCATAGCCTCAAGTTGAGTTGTAGCCTAAGTTGAAAAGAGACTATGTTTGGGTGGAATCTGCAGTTAGTTGGGGGATAATTTCCCGAAAGATAAGTGTTATTGATTTACTTGTGTTATTGTTGAATTATTATGGTTTATGTTATGAATTGAATTAGTTTCTAATTGGATTAGTTATATTTCATGTTTAAGCAAGAATCTATAAATTATGGTGTCATTCTCCATTTAATGGTTTCATTATGATTGCGTGAGCCTACTTTATAATGCCTACATATATTAATTAACTATTAGTACGATAGTTAAAAAAGGCACCAAAACAAGTAAATCAAAGATATGGTATCAGAGAAACAAATTAGATTGGACTTTGGTGGTTTCAAGAGTACCCCATATCCTCAATAGGGAACAAAGGGTATTGGGTATATTATAGAGACCTCCATAAAATTTTGCACAAGAATATCCACCAATTGAGCTAACCTTTGGTGCCACAAGATTTACAACAATAAATGTATTAAATACAAATTCATTTAATAGTTTTTTATGATTAATAAATAAATAAAATCATGTTCTTTCTAAAATATAATAGTTTTAATATTAACTATACCGACTGAGTCAAAAAAACCCTAATCGTCTGCTCCCTCGGCCCCCTGGCCGCCCCTCGTCACCCTTTTCCAACATTCTCGAGCCGCTCCTTGGCCCCCCTCTCTACCCTTGGAATGGCAAACCCGGAACCGGATCCTCCCGACTTCTTAGAAGAAGTTGTGGCTTTCAAATACCTTGTTGGCTCGCTTCCTCTGCCCCCGACCCGGAAAAGCACCTCCCAATTTGTTAATAAATTGCATCAGATACCTGAGATCTCAATCTCGATTACGACAGTGAGATGGAAAGCTCTCTCTTTTGCATCATGAGCTCTAGTTGGTCAGTTTATGGGGCTTTGGTCCTCACCGCGACAAATAGATCTATGGATTGAGTGGAAATGGCATCCTCTGGTTCAAGGAAGGATGAATCACTTCTTCTGCAGTAATGGATTCTACATTTTCTATTTCAAACTTAAATCAAATAGAGACTTAATTTTCAGGAAAGGACCCTAATTTTTTGGCCCTAGAGCACTCTACCTAAACAGCTGGACACCGGACTTTGATCCTGAAAATGACATCCCCTCAGCAGTTCCAGTGTGGGTACGGCTTTCGCATCTTCCCTTTCACTGCTAGGGAGATGAAGTACTACAAAGCATAGGAGATGCTCTAGGGAAGTGCATCGACAGGGCGGAACCCAAATCCATCTTATACTCCTGCACACGAATCTATGTAGAAGTGGATCTGGAAAAAGGGCTCCCATGAGAGATTAAGTTGAAGCTAGATGATTGGACCCACATCCAAAAACTTGACTATGAACAACTACCCTTCAAGTGCAAATCCTGCCACGAATATGGCCATTTCGCAAAAAATTGCCCAAGCAATAAGCAACCCTCAGAAACCGAAACCCCACCCCAGGAAGATGGTTGGTAGCAAGTGCGTAAAAAAATGCCACTGGCAAAAGCAATGGATCTCGTGCAGGACCCTCAGGCTCCCAACCACTAGAAGAGACAAGGCAAGCCCCAGCTTCAAAATCTCCTCCCAAAAAGGCCCTTCCTCCGCACAGTAACCTCCCTCCAAGTAGCAACTCCTTTGAAATCCTTGGCGAGCCCTCCTCCAGGAAAAATCCCTCACCATCAACACTCCCTTCCTTTCCCCTTGACCCTCCACTCATCAACAACTTTCCTTAACCCGATATAGAGGATCCCTCTATGGAAGATTCAGACCCACCAGTTCAACAAGAAGTCTCTAGCTCAAATCTACATGTGCAAAATCTGTAAGAGAGAGAAGAAGGAGAACTTCTGCCGGAGAAACCCAAGAAAGCAAGATGACAATCAAATAAAGAGGTCAAAGAAGAAGCAGCAGCCAAAGAAAAAGTGCAATCCAAACAACAATCTATAGAACACAGCATTCATATGTCAACACGAAAAATGGGAGTCAAAGGAATGGAGCAGTCAGGTCCAGGCAACCGAGCCTCCTCAAACCCCCCCTAATGATTTTTCTCTCTTGGAACTGTAGGGGTTTTGGCGGTAAACTAAAAGATTAAGCTCTAAAAGATATAAAAGGAATGGTCAATCCTTTGATCATTCTCCTTCAAGAAACAAAAATGGAAGCAAAATCCATCCTGGAAGCAAAAAGTAAGATCTACAAAAGCACTGGCGGAGTAGCATTCATCTCTCAGGGGGCATCCGGTGGTATTGCAACGATATGGAATGAGAAAATCTGGAACTTTGAGGTAACTTCTGAAACCCACAACTGGATCCTTACAACCCTAAAGCATAAAGAGGACAACAATATTATCACGGTAATTAATATCTATATGCCAAATTCCTATAAAGATAAATTGGCAACCTGGGCCTCCCTCTCAAATCTTCAGAACACAGTGGATCTCTCCTCTCTCATAATTGGAGGTGATCTAAACACTCATCTCAGTATGGGGGGGAGAGGAAGTAAAGTTAGAGAACCATTCTCTAAACATCTGGTTGACCTTATGTCAAACTGGGACAAGCAATATATTAAACCTGCCAAAGGGAATTACACCTGGAACAATAGAAGAGTAGGCCTCCAGCACATTGTTGCCCACCTGGACCATTTCCTTATCAACAACAACTTTCTACTCTCCCCCCTAGACATCTCCTCCCAAATCCTTCCCTCAGTCGTCTTTGACCACAAGACCATCACTCTTTTCTTTCGTCCCTCTCAGAATTTGGGCCCCCTCCCATTCCAGTTCAACCAGCCATGGCTAGATAATTCAGACGTACCCTTGCTTGTCGTTGCAGCCTGTAACATCTCCATTTTTGGATCCCCCAACTTTGTTTGGGAAAGCAAGCTAAAAACATTCAAGCTTACACTTAAAGACTAGGCAAAAGCGTCATATTCAGCCCCTCATCAAGAGAAGCAAGACAGACTTGAGAAACTTAGACAAATTCAGTAGAAAATTGAATCGGATCTAGTGACAGAAGAACTATTAAACCAAGAGAAATAAGCACAACAACATCTGCAGACCACGCTACGCAAAGAAGAGGAGCACTGGCATCTGAAATCCAAGAATCTCTGGATAAAGGCTGGAGACTCTAACACCTCCTTTTTCCACAAACAAGCCTAATCCCAAAGGAAAAAGAATATTGTTACTACAATCACCTCTAGCACAGGGTAGCAAATTGATTCCTATGACGATATAAAAGAGGAAGCTTACCATCATTATAGCAATCTTTATCAGCAACCAAGAGAGGACTCAACGCAAGGGGAGGATAACAAGTTGCTGGAAAATATTCCCAGTTTGGTCTCAAATGAAGAAAACATCCAACTCGTCCAAGAAATCATTGAGGAAGAAATACACAAAGCCATATGGAGCCTTGAACCTGACAAGGCATCGGGGCCTGATGGTTTTCCAATCAGATTTTTTCGGCATTTCTGGGACATCATTAAAAGGGACCTGAGGAAAATGCTAAATTACACTCTACGAAAGACGATAATATGTGGCTCCACAAACTCCACTTTTCTTGTGCTCATCCCCAAAGAATCTAACCCCTCAAATTTTACTCGTTTATGCCCAATCTCTCTCTGTAACTCCTCCTACAAAATCCTTACCAAAATCATTGCAAATCGTCTCAACCCCTTACTTGCTAAGCTTATCTCGGAAAATCTGACTGGCTTCCTCAGGGACAAGCAAATAACGGATAACATCATCTTGGTGCAGGAATCCATACATTCAAGAAAGAAAACCAAACCCCTGGAATGGTTGTAAAGCTAGACATGGCAAACGCCTTTGACAGGGTAAAACATAACTTCCTCCTTTCGGTCCTAAAGGCCTATGGCTTCTCATAGAATTTCAATAGCTAGATTAAAGCTTGCATCAGCAATCCTTGGATCTCCCCTCTCCTCAACGGGCGCCCAACAAAGTTCTTCAAAGCAAGCAGAGGTCTCTGGTAGGGTTTCCCTCTATCCCCCTCCCTCTGTATACTTCTAGCGGATTCCCTCAGCCGAAAGCTAGAAGTGGAAAGAAGAACTGGAAAACTCCCAGGCCTCCACATAGCAAGAGGAGTCAAGGAAATAAATCACTCACAATTTGCCGACGACACTCTTTTGCTAGGAGAATCCATAGTGTGCACTGCCACTCGCTTCCAAAAGATCCTCAACTCCTTCCTCGCAGCTTCCGAAGGTAAGATGAACCTTCTCAAATGAAAGATTTATGGATGGCATGTCCTAGGACACATAAAGGACCAGATAGCAAGAATCTTCGGCTTCCCCATAATCACCTCTTGGAATCATTTCAAGTATCTCGGTATGCCTATTTTCCTTAATCGCTACAATTCTTCAGCCTGGTTTGAAATAGTTGATAAAATTACTTCAAGGATCTGGAGCTAGGGTGGTCAATGGCTCAACCCTGTAGGGAAAACAGTCTTAGTCAAATCAGTTCTCTCCTCTCTTTTGATTTTCCAATGCTCAGGACTCCTAGCGCCTAAAAGCATTCTAGAGAAAATTGGTAAATCCATAAGATGTTTTTTGTGGGCAGAAGGCAAGATGAACACAAAGAAATTCCATCTCGTTAACTCGAAGCAAGTATGTCAACCTTACAATAAAGGAGGATTGGCTATCAAAGATCCAACCATTATGAACATATCTATGGGAGAAAAATTAGCATGGCGGCTTGTAACAGGAAATTCAGATTGGTGGAAGAAAGCCTTAGTGGGAAAATACTTTCAATCGCCCAAACTCAGATGCCTAGAGAGAACAATGCCCACTACTCCAGGATCCCCAATTTGGTGCCTTCTAAAAAACACAGCTTCTTTAATACAGGAAAAACTTTATTGGGCTCTCGGCAATGGAGAGACAATAAACATATGGATGGACCGAATCCTCAACCATGAGCCTTTAAATTCCTTAGAGATCTTACAACCTCTCAAAAACTGGTGTTGCATGAATGATCTTACTAAACTACAAGACTTTTGTCTCTGGAATAATGAAGGGGAATGGGTTAGTTGGAAATCTCCCAATCGCCCTGAGAATCTCACCCCCCTTCTTCTTGTTCTCTTTAATAATCTGGTTGGTTGTGCACCTCTCAACCGCTATACTGCGGACTCCCGAAGTTGGGGAGGAAAACCCTTTTCTTTCAAAGAGGGATACTCTCATCTCCTCTCGAACCTCCCTGGGCTTCCTACCTCCAAACTCTGGAAGGAAATCTGGTCTGGACCCTCACTCCCCAAAGTCAATGCCTTATGTTGGCTTCTCGCTCATGGAAAAATTCTAACCGCTGAAAACTTACTAAAGTGGGGCATCTAGGGGCCCTCTAGATGTTCCCTCTATCTTGAAGCTTTCGAAACCATGACTCATCTCTTCCTGGACTGCAACTCCACCCTTCAACTTTGGAACTTTATTTACCTTCCCCTCCCTAACACCCCTCCCCCTCCCGACAACTAGATCAACCTTCTCACTCAGTGGAAACAAAGACATGTTGGCATCTTCAAAAATAAAAAGGGGTTCACCCTCCTTTAGAAAAAAATCCCTAAATTTGTTGTGTGGGAGATATGGCTAGCACGCAACCATGCTATCTTTTGTGGCAAGTCTCCCTCAGTACACAACACCTTTACAAAGATATGTCGAATAACTTCTGAGGTTTTCGTAACAAAAGAAGTAGATTTCGATCCCCTAGGTATCTTGGATGCCAGGGAAGAAGACCAAGTCACTTATATTTGAGGGCCACTGAAGAACAAAGAAAGACTCCCAATACAAGTCTCCAAGCAGCTAGACTGGCAACTTCGCCTTAACAATAGCAGCTTCTCCTCCTGGAAGAGTCAGTAGCATTCCTATCTTCTTTTCTTCGATGGTGCAGCAACAGGAAACCCAGGGGTGGAAGGTGTGGGGGGGGGTCATCTATGATTCCGAGGGAAATAAGATAACTGACTACTCTTGGGGGGTTGTAAAAACAGCAAACAACAGAGAAGAAGTCCTAGCAACTTACATGGGACTCAAGCTATCCCGGGATTTGCGCATACAAACCCTAACAGTGTTGGGGGATTCTTAAATTGTCATTAAAGAACTGAGAGGGATACCTAATACAGAAAAATCCTCGCTCAAAAGTATATCTGCAGCCATAAATTCACTTAAGAAAAGGTTTGTGCATCTGAGCTTTTTTCACATCCTCCGAAAGAAAAATATGGAGGCTGACAAAATGGCCAAAGCGGCTAAAAAACTAGAAAAAAGTAGCCTTCTCACCAACCAAACCCTCTCCAATGTTTGGTTTCCCTGAGCACAATTTCCCCATAGCCCCCCTCCCACTTCTAGAAACAAGTCCCTTCTCCCATGTCACTCTCCCCCCCCTCCCCACTCACATTTTCGCCTTTCTTGGACCCCGCTTGCCTCAGTCTCCCACGTCACACTCCCCTCTCCTGTCCACACACTCAGT